>JAPTHN010000053.1:2256371-2535704 GCA_026936325.1 Platynereis dumerilii | reverse complement strand
AAAAAAGACATAAAGTCTTCCCCTATATAAATATGACATGAACAATTGAATTTGAATTGCCCTGATATTGCATCAGTAGGGATTGTCAAAGACACTTGAAGGAAATCATCTTTGTTTGCCTTTTTTTTCTGAAATTTCCCTACTGCAAGGTGTAGAGGAAGAGGCCATGATCAGTCACATTGGCTGAAATTAACCACAATAAGCGTTTCTGAAAATGGAAGCCAACAACAATACTGGAAATACAAATCAGAATAAACAGAGGATGAATTTTGATTGGTTAAATGTGTTGAAATATTTGCAGAATGATTTGCACATTATTTTTAAAAACTAATTATTTTTAAAAAGAGTAATAATCTGACCATGGTCTACAGATTTAAAGGATATCCAATCAATTGATGGTGAGAAAGAGCATTCTTTGTAGACATCTCGCCAAGTTAAAAGGGAAAGAGCCTGTTGTTAAGATTACAGAAGACAATAGATACTGTAAAACCAGAATGATTAAATGGTTTATAAATCGGATATTCCTTATGTAGTCCAATTTTATACGATTCTACTCTTGAATAATTCCTTATATCCCACAAACACTGAGGCGGTGGACCAACAGTTTCATTTACCATTCAGACCTTATTGAGCATACACTAAAAGTGTCACCATACATTTCTCTTCAAGAACTATCTTCTGTAAAAACTGTCAATACTGATAAGAAAATGTTGGTTATTACCATGGAAATCCAATATAAACCTGTTTGAGAAACAAATCTGTAATGGATAAATCTTCATAGGCTTCAAAAGGTTGTCTAAGGAGGGGAGCACAGGCCCAGGGCAGAAATGCAGCAGGCAAAATTCTAGAGCTGCCGAAAAGGAGACCTTTTTTAGCTCAAACCTCGTCATAGGAAGTGACAATGATCAGGGATTAGAAAGTATGGTTACTGTTCATAACGTTAGCAACTCAGGCTCCAATATTGGTTTAGTACCCCAGAATGATGAGGTGTATGAAGTTCGTAGAGATTCTGAGAAGGTTACCTTGAAGGTTTTTTATACAAATGCTGATTCCCTTTCAAACAAATTCAATGAGTTACTCCTGATTGTTGAAGCTGACAAACCCGAGTTGGTATGTATTTCAGAAACTTTACCAAAAGTTGGCAACATGGAACTCTACCAAAATTTTAATATCCCCAGCTACGAAGGCTTTCACTCAAATATTGGCAGAGGTGTTTCAATTTATGTAAAAAGTGGTTATAAGGTAGAGGAACTATCAATTCACCCTTCCTTCAATGAAAATATCTTTGTGATAGTAACCTTAGCTTCAAATCACCAGATAGTTTTTGGCTGTGTTTACCGTAGTCCCAACAGTAATGAAATCAATAACAGTGAGCTCTTATGTCTTCTTGAAGAAGCATGCAAGGTAAAGCGTAGCCGCTTGATAATAGTTGGTGACTTCAATTACAAGGAGATTGATTGGGCCAATAGGACAGTTCAGTCAAGGGAAAATCATCCAGCCTATAAAATCCTAGATAAAGTCAACGATTTATTCTTAGACCAGTTAATTACTGAGCCCACTAGATTTAGACCTGGCGAACGGGAGAACGTTTTAGATTGGGTGTTGACTGATAGCAAGGATATCATTGAAAATTTGGTTTTAGACTCACCTCTTGGTACCAAGGGCGATCATTGTGTGATACTATTCGATGTAGAGATAGCGAAAAAACAAGTCTGTAACAAAGATAGTCTTAATTACTACAAGGGTGACTATGATAAATTCAAGAAGCTTATCCAGTGGCGTAGCTAGAAATCTAGGAGTGGGGGGGCCAAGGGGGGGCCAGGGTCTGGACCAGGGGGGCCCAGTTTTCGCAGCTTGGTGCAGGGGGGAAGCAAAGGGTAAAAATTAACACCGCGACATGCGCCCTCTTAAAAACACGGCATCGAAACATTGACACTCTTTTCTTCTGGCAAGCACTTACTGCATTTATACTATTTAATTTAGATATGATACAAAAGCACTGAAAATTCTTTCACGATTACTTTTGAGAGAAATGACTTTCCTTAAAACTAGTTGGACAAAGTGCAGAATGTTGATTTCAGCTGTTCAATTTGTTGCACACTGAATGAGAGGATAGTTTGTTGCGAAAATAGCACCAACTGATTCATAATTCTGATGACCCTCATGATCATTTGGGTCGGGTTTCACTTACTTTTGAAAATGCACAGCTCCTATGTGGATAGAAATTCCCAGATACAACATCAATGACCATGCTTGTACATAAAGAAGAAAAACCTCAAGAGTGCACTCAAGAATGTGATGTTACAATCATTGCCATGATACAAGTCGAACACGGATTTGAATGGTCTCATGAAATTAATTTTTTTTATCTGCTCAAATAGGCCTAAAAGCTGATGGCGATTGCTGGAAATTATAGGGAAATTCCATTCAACACATGAAAAAACTGAGCAGTTTGTACTAAAAATCACTCTGGATAATCAGTCCTCTCCAGAAATATTCCAAAGACGCAATATTTCTTTGGCTCAACAATGGCAAAGGAAAGATTTCCTCAAGTCACAATATTTTTGAATTTGCAAGGCACTGCAATAGATACTTAGGCATACCAGAGGGAGGGGGGAGGTTAGAATTTGGGGAACACTAAGATTCTAGGCAAAACGGCAAATAATTTAGGTAGATTATTAAATAAACATATTAAAAACTAATTGTATCCACAAGATTTCTTTTGAGATTGTATTAAATCGGGATCTTGAAAATTAGACCAAATGTCACAAAGCCGCACTAAAAAGTTCAGATGCAGGTATTCCTATTGCAAGAAAATTTCAAAGAAAATGAAAAATTGTCAAATGCCTCAGAACTTTTCAAAGGGCAACTGTCATTCTGGTGAGAAGTGAGTGCGGGCTCAGGTCACAAAGATGGACGTGCTCTGCTCAAATCATTTTTCAAATTTCTCAAATCTGAAATGGGGGGGCCAGTGGGGGGGCCACTAATCCATTTGGGGGGGCCCTGGCCCCCCCCAGGGCCCCCCATAGCTCCGCCACTGGGCTTATCAAAGGTATTAACTGGCATGAAATGCTCGCAAATATGTCAACTGAGGAGGCTTGGAATTTCTTTTATGACAAGTTATCGTTGGGTATTAAAGAATGTATTCCTCCTAAAAAGATAAGGAACAGAAAAAGCCAATATTTGGATAAATTCAGATGTAAAGCTAGCAAAAAGAAACAAAAACAAACTGTGGCGGAAATATCTCAGAAATAAGAATCCAGAAAATTGGGTCTGTTTCACAGAAGCTAGGAATGCAGCCAACAGAACGGTTGCAAAAGCCAAAGGTGATTTTGAACTTAAAATTGTGAAAGAAATAGGTAGCAACCCCAAACAATTTTGGAATTACGTTAAGTCAAAAAGCAATGCAACTTATGAGCTCCCAACCATAAAAGACAGTAGTGACGTAGAACATACTACGGATTGTAGTAAAGCGAATGCATTTAACCTCTACTTTTCGAGTGTGTTTACACTAGTGAATCTCTGTTAGACATTCCTGCTGCTGCAATTAGAACAGCAAACTCGTTAGACTTAGTTTCACCAACATCAGATAGAATAGAAAAAGAGTTATCTCGCTTGAATATATCCAAGGCAGCTGGTCCTGACAAGATACTTTACGAATTGAGAAGAGAAGTTAGCATTCCCCTAGCGTTTATTTGCAATATGAGCATGTGTGAAGGGAGACTTCCAAACGATTGGAAACTGGCTCACATCAAGCCACTTTTTAAAAAGGGCAGTAAAAAGGGAATAAGCAATTACAGACCAGTTAGCCTCACATCCATTTGTTGCAGAACATTTGAGAGAATTGTGAAGCAAGATATCACAGACTATATTGAGCGCAATAATCTTATTAACCGACACCAGCACGGTTTCAGGTCAGGTAAATCTTGTGTTACACAACTACTAGAAATCATGAATATCTGGACGGATCTATTAGACAAAAACCTCGCTATAGATTGTGTGTATTTAGATTTTTCAAAGGCATTCGACAAGGTGCCACATGAACGACTTAAAGTTAAATTGAGTTCCTATGGAATATCAGGTTGCTTATTCAATTGGTTGGCTGATTTCTTACATAACCGTAAACAACAAGTCGTAGTTAAAGACACAAAGTCAAATATAGTGGACGTCACATCGGGTATTCCTCAGGGTAGTGTTTTGGGACCCTTGCTGTTTATATTGTTTATAAATGACCTTCCAGACAAGGTAAATTCCCTAGTCAAAATATTTGCTGATGACACCAAAATTTTCAAGGCAATAGAATCAATGGCCGACTCTTTGTGCTTGCAAGACGACTTAGATAGATTACTAGAATGGACAAGCAAATGGCAACTGCCCTTTAATGTTACAAAATGCAAGGTCATTCATTTGGGGAAAGATAACGTTGATTTTATATATAAGATGGACAACATACCCCTAGAAAAAGTAGATTACGAGAAAGATCTTGGAGTCACATTTGACAAGTATTTAAGATTCTCTAGACACATTAATCAAATAGTAGCTAAAGCAAACAGTAGACTGGGCTTGATCAAGCATAATTTTAATAATTTGTCACCGACTGTATTCTTGCCCCTATATAAGTCATTAGTGAGGCCTTTGTTAGAATACTGTTCTAGTATATGGAACCCGTCATTAAAAATGAACTACAACGATATTGAGAAAGTCCAGAGACGTGCCACAAGCTAGTCACTATCTATGCTAATCTGAGTTACCAGGATCGTCTAAAGAAATAAACTTAGACTCTCTAGCTTTTAGACGTAGAAGATGTGACATCATACAAGTATTTAAAATGTTCAAAAATATTGACAAAGTTGTCGTTGCAGAATTTTTTGAATTAAACAACAGGCCAACAAGGGGTCACAGTCTGAAAATCAATAAACCTAGAGTGACGACCTCTGTAAGACAAAATAGTTTTGCGATTAGGGTAATCAACGACTGGAATTTGTTATCGGAAAACACAGTGTCATGTAGCTCTATAAACAGTTTTAAGTCGGCACTTCGTAAGGAATGGTTTAACCATCCAGAAAGATACTTAGATGGATGGCTATAAATTATATGGAAATAAAATGGTTATGTTGCTTATCTATTTATTTCTTGTGTCCTTATATTTCAGGGCGCTTCCTTGTAATTATGAATTATCTTATCGTCGATAGCAGGGTGGGAGGGTTCAGGGGTATTATCCCCAGTTTTGATTTTTCTGATATTGTGTCCCGTCCAGGTGCTAGAGTTAACAATTTATTTGAAACAGTGGAGGACCTAACAATTCTGCACCATGGTGAAACTAACACAAAGGCTCATTTTTATGTATCAGTTGGTATTTGTGACATCACACAGAAGCTAGGTGATAACAACTATGAGGAGGTCATTTTTAGCAGTCAAAATTTTATTAATATTAAAACCAACCTCTACAGAGAATTTGACAGGCTGTACTCGGCCATAAAAAACCAGTATGCAGTACTTGTGTTTTGCACAATTTTGCCCATGAATTTACAAGCATGGAATACGCACCGCCTTGCTACTAACAAAATTTGTAGGCTGTTACACACTAACAATTATGCTCAGATGCAACAGGAACTGGAAAGAGAAGTTGTAGAATTAAATAACTATTTAACCAGTCTAAATATAGCGAATGGTATGTCAACACCAATGATGCAAAAGATATAGAGCATAACAGAGGCAGAGGCAGAAAGGTTCTATGCTATCAAAATTTGAGAGACGGGTGTCATCCAAATAGAACTTTCTTCCTAAAATTAAAAAAGACTATCATGGTAGCGTACTCCAAAAATAAGAACATGCACAGACACTAAGTGCGGTCGGTCCAGACCCCTGGAGTCTGTTGCGAGTTCTAGGGGTAATTCGCACAATTTGCAAGGGTTTTAAATGTACATATATACATACATATCTATTTGGAAAACTAAAAATTGACTTCTGTTAAATTGATTATTGATACCTACTTGGTTGCTGTATTTTATTGATCTATGTTAAAAGAGGGTTGCGGTCGTTCCAGACCCCCCACAAACTTTTGACGGGTCTTTAAAATCAGTATATGGACGTATTATGGTATCATGTATTTATTTATTTATTTATTTATTTATTTATTTACATTTATTGGTGAGCGGTTAAAAGCTCAAATTGACTGTTTAGTCAGTTAAATTGTACATTTTTTGTCATTGCCCTGTGTGGGTTACATGGTAGTAATTTATTGTAAATATTTTATGGTCATGTTATTTACCTATTTTGTTCCTAGTGAAGTATATCGGCAGTTCAGGGGACACTGGCATGTTTTTTTTAGGTAGGCTAAGCCCATCACGATCAATTTGAGGAAAAAATTTAGTACTCCTCTGCTGAGACGCATGCGCTGACTGACATCAAATTTTGTAACCATCAACAGAATTAACTCCAACAGACTGAAGAAGCGACATCCAAAGAAGCCTTCCATCTCATCAACGAAACTACATCTGAGAGGTCAACAACCGACGGCTCGGTTTCGACCTAACCCTTCTACAGTTCTACAGTCTACAGTTAGAAACATCCCAGCTTGTTATTGTTGGTATCAATGTCTGAAAAGTAAAATATCCCTTCAGCCAACTGTCAGAAATGTTGTATAAGTCTCCTGAATAACTTTTGCTGTGTGACTTATCTGACCTTCTAGTCATTATCAAATACTAAGGAGAATTACAGAATGACACAGATGTTGCTGGATGTATCCAATACAGCCCGGATGGTACAAGAGAAAAATCCAATTACAAGCAACTCTGATCTCCACTTCTCATGAGATACCGACATGCAGTTCTGTATACATTCCATATCGGCTATATGGTCTACATTTGACATTAACTCTTCGTCGCAGTTGTTTATAGTTAACAGACAAGGAAAATATAACCAAAATGCTACGCTTTGCAATTTATAGTACAATCTCTTAATCAGTATCTTAAATGCTGTGAAGTGCTTTCCATATCCCTTCATGGCATAATTTCTAAATTTACATTTATCCTACCCTTTCATAATTCTTTTTGTCATGAGCACTAATGTTTAAGTCTCTAATTTGAATATCAAAATATGAGATAATGACAAAAGAAAACCAGCAAAGTCATGCAACATTTCTTTTGAAATTTTACTGCCATCTTCATGGGGCAAAACCTATTAAAAAGCTCATTCTCACATATCTATCATTTCGTTTTAGTTAAAGTAAGATTCCAAGAAGCTTACATGACAAGGAATGTCAGTATACTTTATAAAATAAGCTACACTAATGTGATCTAACAAAGCTTGATGCCAAAATAAGAGAACTAATAAATCACCCGTGTATTGCTGAGTTTGGAACAGAAAATCCATAGCCATATCACTGAAATGAAGCAAAAACAACATGCTTGCATTCAGATTCAGATTGGATTCAGATTATTTATTTGTAGCTCATATATGTACAATTTTATAAACTGTAATTATAATTCCATAGTAGGCCTATGTTACATTGAACATAAATATATAAGCTACAGGAACTCCTCTAAGGCAATGTTGTGCCGCTGTCGAGGAGTCCCTGTTATTATTTGTCCATGCATCATTAGGAACAGTGGCTGGAAGCTTTAAAATGTTTTTGAAAGAAAAATTTAGAAAGAAACAGAAAACCTGTGGTTGACAGACCTGAGGAGGTGACCATCTAAAATTTGGAGAAACTCTTTTTGCAATTACGTATCTACACACATAACAATGAGGATTGGTACATATGCTAGCATAACTTTCTAAAATTGTTTTCTTTATATATAACTTAAAACCTAGAAAACTATGTGTAAACTTTTTTTTTTTAATAAATCAGGCATACGAGTATTGTTGTAAAATTTAGGAAACCTGTACCTGATGCCATTTCTAGCGAATTCATGCCTCACGACAGGCAGACGCAGGGCAGGATTTGTCTACGTGTTCAAATACCTCACAAGAAAGGCACAGATAGGTACCTACCATGCACCAAATGAAAGCTGAAAATGAAAAGAGAAAAGATGTGTAAAGGTTCAGAAAAAAAAAGAAGACCGCTAAGACTTCACAACATATACATGCCATGTTGGTTATTCCAAGGTCCATTGTGTTTATTATTTTCTTGCATCAGCACAATTATTGCCCATACATGATGTCATTATCTCTTAAATCGGCTTTATTTCCATACACACCTGTAAAGCGAAATACATTATGATACTGATTGACATTGGCAGTATCACATCTGGAAGCAAAAATGCTTAGGTTACTTTGACAATGACTTTTACATCATCCAAAAGACTCAGTGATCCAATATACATTATTCCAATTGCAATAAAAAGAATAATATATTCTCAACTACTTTAAATAGATGAGGACAACCAATACTCATTGTATTGATGATTGGTGAGGGCCCGGTTTGAAACAAATGAAACCAAAGTGCCACATATCCATTACAATTTTCAAATTCATTTTTGTGTCAAATTATTTAGCATGCATGAATAGCAAGCACATGATTATCAAAAAAATCTTGAAGAACTTTCGCTATCTGGCTGAATGTACAACCTTATATTGATTATCGAACATTAAGGGGAAGTACAGAATACTGCAGATTCTGCTGGGTATATCAGATAAAGCCTGGATGGTTCAAGGGAAAATCCAATAACAAGCAACTCTGATCTCCCCCCACTGATGGGTATATGATATAGTTGTTCTATACATTACAAACTTCTACTAGATTTAGGTGAAGCAAATACTACATTTCTATTATAATTGCCTCGACTTGTCGAGAAAAGATCCAAAGCCATACTAACCACACCTTGCAATTTATGGTAATTGGCATGCTTGTCATTAGAATTCATGTTGTGTTTTTCTTCACTGTATATCCCCCATAATGTACATGCAATCGTGAAATTTGAATGAGTACTTTCATAATTCAATTTTAATAAGCGCGTAAGCGGAAGTCTTTAGAATTGCAAAATATGAAAACATGAGATAATGGCATAAGAAATCGCCAACTCTTTCTAATGCATTACCATCACTCATATTTTCATGGAACAAAAACCTACTGAAAGACTCATTCTCTCACATCAGTGCTTTCTTGTATAGTGCACATCAGTGCTTTCTTGTACAGTGCATCTGCGAAATGGCATACAGGATTCCAGGAAAGAACTGGTGTGATGAAGCCGCATATAAAGATCAGGGTAATGTGTGCAAACAATGATTGATGCCCAAATAAGAGAACTGATATATCATTCGAATATTGCCATAAGCAGAATCAAATAGAATGTATTCATATGTTTGATTTGAAGAGAAGATAATATCCGTGTTTATCCACATTTTTTAACAACTCAGCTGAAAGCCACAGGCAGATATGTAAGGCCAACCAAAAACGAAACTGACTAATGAAGGCCACAAAAATGTGTAGGTCATTTATGAAGATATTATTCAACAGTATAGAGCTATTTCCCTTATCCAAAAGCACAGAGACCGGTTACACTGGGTCTGTTTACATTCCCATAAATTTAAGTATTTTAGAAGAGGTAAAAAAAACTGAGCATGAACTTACAGACAAAGAACAAGTGTCTAACCATGTTATTCAGAAGAACTTCATGAGCAGTTCACCAAGTTTATTCTGCCCTGGCCATGTGTTAGAAAGCCTCTTTCCCATTCCAGCATTTAGAACAGATATTACACAATGGCTCTAGTGTGGTTGTAGGTATTCCCCAGTCCTCCTGTTTCCAGTTAGGAGGATAAAGTATTTACCCACACATAGAGTTCATTCAGAGTTGTCAATTCATGAAGTTCAAGAAGTTTTTGTAAACTTCACGTCAAGGTTACATCATCATCATCATGGTCATTTGTTAATATCACATTATCATTCATTATCATAATCTAAATTTTTTTCGAGTGTTAACCCAGGATTCACTAATATAAGCTATAAAATTCTAGTTCATTTTTTCCCTTTTTTTTTTTTTCTTTTTTTTGAATTTAATTTTGTAACTCGATTATGTTAACCTTTAAGTATTATTCTTGCAACACTTTGTTTCATTAACTGGTAATGGCAAATACACCTATCTGGTGTCGCCAACCACGTCATATTAATTCTTGTCAAATTATGTAATTGTGAATTGTTTTTTATGTGGTCAATAAATTATTATTAAACTTCACCTATACCATAGGTGAAGTTTCTTGTTTTCGTAAATATTTTTATTATTATTATTATTATTATTAGCATTCACCACCACTATGGTGAATGCTATTATTTTTGTAGATTTTTTTATTTTTATTAGCATTCACCATCACTATGGTGAATGCTATTATTTTTGTAGATTTTTTTATTTTTATTATTTTTATTATTATTTTTCCGTCATTTTCGGTCGAGTTCAGGGTTGTCCTTGTGTGGATGGATAGTACTAGGTGAGATATTATGATCCCCAAAATTTTTTTGACCTTGACCTATTTTTCAAGGTCAGAGGTCACTTCAAAGTTGGCATTTTTTGGAGTGCTAACTTCTAAACTAATAAAGATAGAAATGTCTTGATTTCAATGTTATGTTACTTATCACTAGTACAAATAATATCAACCATAAAATTTATCATTTTCGAAAAGGGGTAATTACCCCAACCCATTTAGTAGTTTACTCTTTGCTGTTCTTCTTCTCAGAAACCGGAAATGGTAAGATGATTCTAACAGCTGGATTGTGTAGCCAAAAGATAGTTCTAGTGCTAGCAGCAACTTTCATAATGATCACTCAAGGGGTTTTTGAGATATCGAACTTTCAAATTTTGATAATTTCACCAAAATTTAAAATGTTGAAAATTTTGAGTTTGAATGAAGGGAAATTCTTGAAACTTATATGGAAATACCTAATGCAATAAAATAAAAATAAAAAAAGTATGTTGCAAAAAATGAATGACCTTGACCTTGATTTCAGAATTGTCATTTTTATAAATTTGGTCAACTTCCTATAGATGAGGTTCCAGCTAACTTCTAAACTAATAAAGATAGAAATGTCTGGATTTCAATGTTATGTCACTTATCACTAGTACAAATAATATCAACCACAAAATTTGTCATTTTCGAAACGGGGTAATTACCCCAACCCATTTAGTAATTTACCCTTTGCTGTTCTTCTTCTCAGAAACCGGAAATGGTAGGATGATTCTAACAGCTGGATTGTGTAGCCAAAAGATAGTTCTAGTGTGCAGCAAGCAGTTTCATAATGATCACTCACGGGGTTTTTGAGATATTGAACTTTCTAATAATTTTGATAATTTCACCAAAAATTTAAAATGTTGAACATTTTGAGTTTGAATGAAGGGAAATTCTTGAAACTTTATTATAGTAATAGCCTAATGCCTAAAAGAGGATGTTATGAGAAATGAATGACCTTGACCTTGATGATTTCAAAATTGTCATTTTTATAAATTTGGCCAATTTGCTTCAGATGTGGTTCCAGCAAACTTCTAAACTAATAAAGATAGAAATGTCTGGATTTCAATGTATCATTACTCATCATAAGGATAAGCAATATCAATCATCAAGTTTGTCATGGTCCAGCAGTATTTCATTTGTGGATAACGGACTTTGTTTTGGAGATATTCAACTTTCAATTTCCATAGATTTTCAATTTTTTGCTATCCATTGCGGGTGGCAAAATAAAGCACTGCTAGCAATGTGACAGGTGTCACAATTGCTGTTAGATGTATCACATGTTTGAAGTCAATATGAAGTCAATATGAAGTCAATATGAAGTCAATATGAAGTCAATGTAAAGTCAATGTAAAGTCAATGTAAAGTCAATGTAAAGTCAATGTAAAGTCAATATGAAGTCAATTTCACGTCAATTTCAAGTCATTTCATTATAATTTCATTTCATTGATCATTTCATTGATCATTTCGCTGATCATTTCATTATAATTTCATTTCATTATAATTTAATTTCATTGATCATTTCATCGATCATTTCATTATAATTTCATTTCATTGATCATTTCATTTCATTGATCATTTCATTATAATTTCATTTCATAGATCATTTCATTAATCATTTCATTGATCATTTCATTGATCATATCATTGATCAATTCATTGATCATATCATTGATCATATCATTGATCATTTCATTGATCATTTCATTGATCATTTCATTGATCATTTCATTTCATTTTAATTCCATTTCATTTTAATTCCATTTCATTTTAATTCCATTTCATTGATCATTTCATTGATCATTTCATTGATCATTTCATTGATCATTTCATTGATCATTTCATTGATCATTAGATAAAATGGTGAATGTGATGCTCTTCCCAGTTGCACTGGGAATATCTAATGTCTAGTTATTTTTATTATTATTTTTCCGTCATTTTCGGTTGAGTTCAGGGTTGTCCTTTTGTGGATGGATAGTGCTAGGTGAGATATTATGATCCCCAAAATTTTTTTGACCTTGACCTATTTTTCAAGGTCAGAGGTCACTTCAAAGTTGGCATTTTTGGAGTGCTAACTTCTAAACTAATAAAGATAGAAATGTCTGGTTTTCACTGTTATGTAACCCATCACTGGTACAAACCATATCAACCATCACATTTGTCATTTTCGAAAAGGGGTAATTACCCCAACCCATTTAGTAGTTTACCCTTTGCTGTTCTTTTTCTCAGAAACCGGAAATGGTAGATGATGATTCTGACAAATGGGATTGTGTTGCCAAAAGATAGTTCTAGTGCAGCAGCAACTTTCATATTGATCACTCAAGGGGTTTTTGAGATATTGAACTTTCAAATTTTGATGATTTCACCCAAAATTAAAAATGTTGAAAATTTTGAGTTTGAATGAAGGGAAATTTGTGAAACTTTATATGGAAATAGCCTAATGCATAAAAAAAAAAAAAAAAAAAAATGAATGACCTTGACCTTGATTTCAGAATTGTCATTTTTTTAAATTTGGTCAATTTGCTACAGATGAGGTTCCAGCTAACTTCTAAACTAATAAAGATAGAAATGTCTGGATTTCACTGTTATATTACCCATCACTAGTACAAACGATATCAACCATCAAATTTGTATTTTTCGAAAAGGGTAATTACCCCAACCCATTTAGTAGTTTACCCTTTGCTGTTCTTCTTCTCAGAAACCGGAAATGGTAGGATGATTCTGACAACTGAATTGTGTTGCTAAAAGATAGTTCTAGTGCAGCAGCAACTTTCATATTGATCACTCTAGGGGTTTTTGAGATATTGAACTTTCAAATTTCAATAATTTCACCAAAAATTAAAATGTTGAAAATTTTGAGTTTGAATGAAAGGAAATTCTTGAAACTTTATATGGAAATAGCCTAAAACATAAAACAGTATGTTGCAAAAAATGAATGACCTTGACCTTGATTTCAGAATTGCCATTTTTATAAATTTGGTCAATTTGCCGTAGATGAGGTTCCAGCTAACTTCTAAACTTATAAAGATAGAAATGTCTGGACTTCGTATTACATAATAAGTATTACATAATAAGCATATCATAACCATTAAATTTGTAATTTTCAAGTAAGGGTAATTACCCCAACCCATCTAGTTGTTTACCCCTTTGCCGTTCTTCTTCTCAGAAACCGGAAATGGCAGGATGATGTTGATAACTGGATTGCATAGCCAAAAGATAGTTCTAGTGCAGCAACAACACTTTCATATTGATCAATTAAGGGTTTATTGAGATATTTAACTTTCAAATTTTGATGATTTCACCAAAAATGTAAAATGTTGAAATTTTTCAGTTTGAATGGAGGGAATTTGTGAAACTTAATATGGTAATATCATGATGCATAGAAAGGCATGTTACAGGAAATTAATGACCTTGACCTTGATTTCAAAATTGTCATTTTTATAAATTTATTAAATTTGCTATAGATGTTTTATTCGACATAGGATACATTGGATTGAACATTTCATTTTAATTTAATTTCACTGATCATATCATTCATCATATCATTGATCATTTCATTGATCATTTCATTTCAATTTCATTTCATTTTAATTTCATTTCATTTTAATTTCATTTCATTTTAATTTCATTTCATTTTAATTTCATTTCATTTTAGTTTCATTTCATTTTAATTCCATTTCATTTTAATTCCATTTCATTTCATTGATCATTTCATTGATCATTTCATTGATCATTTCATTGATCATTTCATTGATCATTTCATTGATCATTTCATTGATCATTTCATTTGACTGATGAAATGGTGAATGCTCATTCCCAGTTGCACTGGGAATATCTAATGTCTAGTTAAACTTCACCTATTACATAGGTGAAGTTTCTTGTTTTCGTAAATATTATTATTATGAATTCCCCGTAGGGGAATTCATCTTGTTATTGTACGTTTTGTTATTATTATTATTATTATTATTATTATTATTATTATTCTACGGCCTTAGTAAAATGGAGATTATCAGAAAAGTCATAGACATACAACAAAATGGAGGTCACAGCCTTATGAATTGGCATAAGCACTATATTCAGACAAAATTACATGGCGTAATTACTGCTCAGTCAGCCGTAATTCCCAAAAATAGTTTTTACAGTTGGAAAAAAATTCCTCAGAAACTAGTATAGATAAAGACATGGGAATTTTTTTCAAGACAGCTGAGGCAATTATCCAGTGCAGAAAGGAGCCTAAAGGAATTCCGTTTAAGAAATTCCAAGTTATGATTTTTTGAAAAAGCGGAATTCCAAAAAATGACATTCCAACCTCCAGAAAACAAGGAAGGAGTGCTCAGATTAAGCTGAATTTATATGTGTATACAGCCCTACCCTAGTCTAACAATTCCACAAAATTTTGTTGTCGTCGCACAAGCGGTATCGGCGCTATGACCGAACAAAAACGGAATTTTCAATCGCCGATATCTCGCTTACTATTAGAGCTACAGAAAAATTAAAAATATCATCAAAAAGTTCAGATTCTCCTCTTTCAGATGGTGTATAGAACTTTACTGAAGCTGTCTTAGTATAGAATCGCGTCAGACATTGAAAATTTTTTGTCACTTTTTGGCCCTCCCAAACCCTATTTTGCCCAAAAAACTATGAAGATCTTCATGGATGTTCATGTGTAATTTTTTAGTGGTACCCATTGTAGGCCTGCATAATCTCTCCAAAGAAAATTATTCTACTTGTAATACTTTTTGCTTGAGAATTTTTTTAATTTCAAAATTAAAAGGTAAATTGCTGAGCTTCTACCTATTCAAATTTCATGAAATTAACACCAAAAAATGCGTAAAATTGTAGCCTTGTATGTGCTCCAAGGGCATTAACCTCTTGCTGATACCCAATTTTACATAAGCAATTTCACATATTCAATTATAACTCATTAATTATTCATTAAAATCAATTAAAACTCATTTGACATATTGCTAATTTTTTGCCCTATTTTTCCATATAAGCACAGCTCCATAACTCTTATGGTTTGTCTGTAACAAGCTGTTAGGGTTAGGGTTAGGGCTCAGTCAAAATGTATTGCTTTCAGGCTGGTACCATTGGTCACAACACACCTGACTGCATGCTAAGTGCTATATTACCCAATACGTGGACCTCTGCACTTTTATGCACTAGATTGCAACCAAAGCCAAACTAACAACATGTCAACCATATCAGGCCTCGGAATGCAACGACAGGGAAGCCAATGGAAATGAATGGGAGGGAAAGGGAAAGGCAGGGAAGGGAATGGAGGGGCAGGGAATGGAAGGGAAGGGAATATGGGGGAGGGGAATTCATATCTTAAAATTGCTGTGCAATTTTAATTATTCTCTAGTTATTATTATTATTATTCCGTACAAAAATTTCTTAAAAAAAATCTCAAAAAAATCACATACGGAGTATTACATGACCATATTACACTGACAAAATCGGAATGACCTTGACCTATTTTTCAAGGTCACAGGCCACTTCAAAGTCCGTTTTTTCATTTACTTTAAGTGATCATATCACGGAAAGTTACAGGCAAATTTAATTTCCCATTTCAATTACATGTCCTACATGTAAATTACATAATCTGACCCAATTTCGAGAAAGTAGGTCAAGGTCAATATTTTACAGGTGCCATTTCACTCCCAGAGGTCTCGGTAGGCAAAGTCAGGATCCGCTAGTCACAGAGTTACAAGCATGACACCAAAGTTGCCCGAATCACTTACGCATTGCGGAAAGGACTGTGGTGATGATGCCATAGTTAGTTTTTGAGTTACGTAATTTTAAAGATTGACCGCGTCATCAAAACAGGTGACCTTGGGTGTCTCACCTTGAAATATCAATTTTAGGCCATAACAATGTATAGTGAACCCCACCAAAGTAGCCCCCAAAACCCCCATATCCACCTTCAAATTTGACCTTGACCTCATTTTTCAAGGTCATTTTGCCCATTAAAGTGCAAAAAGTGCTAATTTCCAAAAATTCTGAAAACTATGTTGTTTTCATGATATCACTTTGATATTTTTCTCAAGACAGACAAAAATAGGCAAATTTAGGATATGCAATCCAATGTCCTGTAACATTTTTCCTTAATTTTCTACAAAATTCCAAATATTGCATACCGGAGGATTTGGAAAAATGACAAATTATCGCGTTTTTGACGAGGAAATATCGATCCGAGAGTGTTACAATAATAAGTTGACCCCCCTATTTTCATGCACTGCCTTTCTGAACTTGATATTGGTTTTGACCTAGAAAATGATTTTCAAGGTCAAATTCAAGGTCAAATATGACAAAAAATTTTGCGTTTTTGACATGTGATTTTTTTACACAGACAAAGAAATCAAGATATTGTTACAAAAATGCCAGACATACTTGCTAAAATAGTCTAGAGGTATCGTGTAAATTTTCAAGGTCCTCGGATTGACGTACGTCACACCGTAAAGGTCATAATGTCAAAAAATGAAGGAAACATTTAGGATCTTTTTTCACATTTCTCAATTATAGCGTTATTTCAATTGGCCCTAGCTTCGGTCCTAATTAAGTTACAGAGAATCTGAAAATAGATTTGGAAAGGCCAAATTCTTCTCTAGTTTCCATATATTGAACATTTTGTCGTAGCTCTGACGGTTTAAAAGATCGCCGGACCTGAAAATTTAATGTTTTTTGTCATATTTTCACAATTTATCAATTTTTTGACAGGGACGGAATCATCCTTTTGTGATGAACCTGTCTAGACATATTTCTAACTTCTATTTACATAATCCTGCCAAGTTATATATATCTTCATTGAACCGTTTTGGTTCTAGAGTGATTTCAAGTTAAAACTGCATATTTTCAGGAATATCTTAAAGGCCATATTTCTGAGTTGTACCATCATTTCAATCCGCTCTATATCCGGTCCTATTTAAGTTACAGAAAGTCTGAAAACAGATTCGGAAAGCATGCTTTCACCTCTAGCTGGCATATTTAATGATTTTGTCAGAGCTCTGACGGTTAAAAAGATCGCCGGACCCTGAAAAATTCATGTTTTTTGTCAAATTTTCACGATTTATCATAGTTTTGACAAGGAAATAATCATTTTATTTCAATGAAGCTATCTGAGCATATTGCCATCCTTCGTTTACATAAAACTGGCAAGTTATATGTGTTTCCATTGAACCGTTTTGGTTCTAGAGTAATTTTAAGTTAAAAAATACATTTTTTCAGTAATTTCTGAAGTCAATATTTCTGAATTGTACCATTATTTGAATCAGTCGTATCTCCGGTTCTGATAATGTAACAGAGAATCTGAAAATAGATTTGGAAAGCCAAAATTCTGGTCTAGCTTTTATATTTGAACATTTTCTTGTGTCATGGGCGGATAAAAAGATCGCCGGACCCTGAAAATTGTATGTTTTCAGAAATTGCAGTCATTTCCAAATGTTTTCAGGTGCCAGTTTCAATCAGCAGTAACTCTAATTGATGTAACTGGTTGATGTAACTGGTTGATATAACTGGTTGATGTAACTGGTTGATGTAACTGGTTGATGTAACTGGTTGATGTACTGGTTCATGTACTGGTTCATGTACTGGTCCATGTACTGGTCCATGTACTGGTCAATGTACAGGTCAATGTACTGTCCATGTATTGGTCCATGTTATTCTCTATATATATAGGCCTATTCATGAAGCTCAAATCCTCCTCTTGTTTTCATTCTCTGAATTTTTCTGAAAACTATGTTTTTTTCACGATATCACTTGATATTTTTTCTCAAGAGAGACAAAAATATGCAAATTTAGGATATGCAATCCAATGTCCTGTAACATTTTTCCTTAATTTTCTACAAAATTCCAAATATTGCATACCGGAGAATTTGGAAAAATGACAAATTATCGCGTTTTTGACGAGGAAATATCGATCCGAGAGTGTTACCATAATGAATTGACCCCCCTATTTTCATGCACTGCCATTCTGAACATAATATTGGTTTTGACCTTGAAAATGATTTTCAAGGTCAAATTCAAGGTCAAACATGACGAAAAATTGTACGTTTTTGACATGTGATTTTTTTACACAGACAAGGAATCAAGATATTGTTACAAAAATGCCAGACATACTTGCTACAATAGTCTAGAGGTATCGTGTAAATTTTCAAGGTCCTCGGATTGACCTACGTCACACCGTAAAGGTCATAAGGTCAAAAAATGAAGGAAAAATTTAGGATCTTTTTTCACATTTCTCAATTATAGCATTATTTCAATCGGCCCTAGCTTCGGTCCTAATTAAGTTACAGAGAATCTGAAAATAGATTTGGAAAGGCCAAATTCTTTTCTAGTTTCCATATATGAACATTTTGTCGTAGCTCTGACAGTTTAAAAGATCGCCGGACCCTGAAAATTTCATGTTTTTTGTCATATTTTCACAATTTATCAATTCTTTGACAGGGACGGAATCATCCTTTTGTGATGAACCTGTCTAGACATATTTCTAACTTCTATTTACATAATCCTGCCAAGTTATATATATCTTCATTGAACCGTTTTGGTTCTAGAGTGTGGTTTGGTTGCAATTTTTGGATATTTTGTGAGAGACATTGGCAAAGACCTATTATAGTGTCTGGCATGCAAAAAGCAGCCCGATGGCATATCGGGCATGTAAACCTTTCGGCTGTAACATGTACCGGTTGATGTACTGGTTGATGTACTGGTTGATGTGCTGGTAGATGTACTGGTTTATGCACTGGTTCATGTACTGGTTCTTGCGATCTTTTTAACCGTCAAAGATACAAGAAAATTTTCAAATATAAAAACTAGAGAAGAAGTTTGGCTTTCCAAATCGGTTTTCAGATTCTCTGTAGCGTTATTAGAAACGGAAATACTGCGGATTGAAATAATGGTACATAACAATTCAGAAATATGGACTTCACCAGACCATCAAATATTTACTTTCAGAAATTGCAGTCATTTCCAAATGTTTACAAGACTAGTTCTAAGTACCTTAGTCAAGAAATTCCTAAAATTCCAATTTCAGCATGGTACCAGTTTCATTTCAATCAGCCGTAACGTCAATGTACTGGTCCATGTACTGGTCCATGTACTAGTCCTTGTACTGTTTCTTGTAGTACTGGTCCTTGTACTTGTCCTTGTACTGGTGCTTGAACATAATTATGTACGATTCATGTGTACTTTTCCTTGTACTTGTTTTGTTTATTTCGAGTTACTGGGACCGGTAAGTGTGTTCAGAATTTTACATGTTTCGATTCAACCATTTTGGTTCTGAAGCAGATTAAAATAAGAAATATGTATTTTTCAAAAACTTTTTAACCGTCGCCATTAGTATCAGTGCATCAGTAAGTTATGGCTAGTTCTCACGGAGACGTAACAGAGGGTTCTTGTCGCGTCGCTTCTTGCTTTTCCAGGAAAGAGGGAGGTTTTTAAACTACATTCAACAATTCGGCGACGATATTTTCGTCTACGGCGCTTCTTAAACTTCCTCGCCAAAAGTTCCTAGAAGTCACATGACCTTATGGTGAGGCAAGAAGTTGCTTCACGAAAGATTCAACCGGTTGAATCTTTGCGAAGGAAGAAACCACGATGCAAGAGACCAGAAAGCCCCCAAAATGATTGGGCGAAGTTAGAGACAGCTTGGGCGAAGTTAGAGACAGGTTGGGCGAAGTTAGAGACAGGTTGGGCGAGGCTACTTATCATTGAGTCAATGGAACTTCGGCGAAAAAAGACAACAACTCGCCGACACAAACAGGCTGTTGAAACGCCGAAACAGCTACTTGCTTGGCCGTAACAGGTATTTGCTTGGGCGTAATTGAACATTAGGACGAAGTAAGAGGATGCTAGGGCGAAGAAAGAGCATGCTAGGGCGAAGAAAGAGACTCCTTGGGCGAATCTAGTTTAACATTGAAGCAATGGAACTGCGTCGAGGCTCCTGACAACTCGCCGACACAAGTGTCTTCTTGCCTCGTCCGTAATTACGAGCGATTCGGCGTAAAAAACGAGTGCCTCGTCATCCTAGGATCAATCTACGACGATGAATAATCTTTAATTGATTATATAATTGTCCAAAAATGGCTTGAAACGCCGAAATTGGGCGAAACTTGACTTCCTGGCACCTCTACAACTTCGCCGTCACTTAACCACGCTCGTGTGATCTAGGCATTAGACCCAAGAGTCAGTTGAAAATGAAATTGTGACTTTCCAAACTGGAATTCAACTGATTAATTCAATTAGATGGCATAATTCAACTAGTTGGCAGAATTCAACTGATTAATTCAACTAGTTGGCAGAAATCAACTCGAACTAATTGAATAAATTACAACTGACTAAATGCAACTTTTCAAAAAATTATTTCCAAAAACGTCAATAAAGACAACACATCAAACTCTTAGCCACTTTTGAAATGATTAAATCGAAGTAGCTTTCATCTTTGGATACGCTTCTCATCAGATTTAGTTGAAAAAATTCCACCTGACTTTGGCAAAACACACAAGTGAGTAGTTGATCCAAATGTGACTGACTGAGTTGAAAATGAAATTCAACTGACTTTTTCAACTTATTCGACAGTTTAAGTGTCTGACTTAATTGTGAAACTGCTAAAATGACTAAAAATTGTCAAAGCATTTAGTCATGATGTAGGAGAAGAAAATAAACTCACTTCATTTGACTTAATGATCTTGCAGAACAATATCCATGGGGTTCCACGATGACTTATGGCCTATCTAAAATATAATGAAGCCACAGGGCCCGATTTCATTGGGGGTAAAAAAATGTAGGAATGGATGTATGCAACAGCTTTATATTGCACTATTGCTTTGAATAAATTCTTGTGCCAAAGTCCAGAAAATGTCACGACAATATTACAGACGGTTGTCGAGATAATCTTAAAAGTAGATTGAAAAACATTATTTTTTCACTATTTGAGCGTGACATCACATTTTTCTTTACTTGAATTATTTCAGGTGTATGAAATTTGACACATCTCATTGTCATTTTCTTAATTTTCCTTTTATCTCTATGTCCAAAGGCTTCATAAATTCATTGAAACAAGTATATTTATGTGCTTGTTTTGACATTACTGAATTCTTTGGGTTCAAATCTTGACTTCGAAAAATTTAGTCAAATTTGAAGCTTCCTGATCTGGGATGTTGTAATTTCCCTTTTGCACATGTCAGTTGAATATTTTTGCCATTAAGATCTAGTAAAATATCTACTTAGTTGTTTTAGAGCCTTTCACGCTTGTGAAAAATATTTCATGAAAAAATTCCAATGAATATAAGGGAAGGTACATGTGTCGCACGCGTAACGCAAGGAGTACTTTCATGCGGCAAAAAGCTGTGAAAGCTCTGATTTTAACCTGGATTGGCTTGAAACATAGTAAGTCTGTGAAGCATCAATAAACTATCAACTAATACATGTTGGTGACTGATACCTAGTGATAAAATACAAAAATTACTTTGTTGCATGCGTAACGCTCACAAAAATATTGATCATATTAAAAATTTTTTCCTGTAAATAATGGAGCCATGATACTAAAATTAACTGTTGTGACAATTACCACACTATTTTAGAAGTTTCAACATGTTTCATGACCTAACCAATAATATAATGGCAAATATGAAGTTTTTTGAAAATTTGGGGCCAAATTGGCTATAAAGGCAATATCAAATTAAAAAACACCCTTTTCATTCGAAATGGTCGCACTTTTCCATCAGTTATGACTTATTATATATCATATATAAAATCGATTGAAAGCAAAACCAGAACATTTTTTGCAATTTCATGCATCATCATTACACAAAATCAGGATTTTATCAGAAAAAAAGGCCAAAAATCATGCTTCTTTCATTTTTGCTGAGTTAATATTCACTTCAGTAGCACTTATTTAGTATGAATTTGAAGTGAACATTCAGACCCATAACATAGGACAGTTGAAATCGTTTTAAAGGAACACATATGTTTCTGAGGCAAATTTAATTACATTTCTGGAAAAATATTTCTGAAAAATTATCAAAAATAGTGTGTTTCTCGCAATATATTTGGATTATGGGAATGAAAACTGCCCTGAAGACTCTGCACTATTTGCTCTATGTCATCATATAAAAATTTGATTTCCTTTGACGATAAATTGACATTTAGTTTAGTTTTCTTTTGTAGACATGGAAATAAAAACTTTTAAATATTTGCTACTATTCTATATCATCAGTTATTTCCACTGGTTGGAACCCTATGGTAAATATATTTTCTGGAACTTCGGTATGTTCTTAACAAAACTGCATGGTCATTTGATAAAAAAATACATTATACAATTTTGATGGTCATTTCACACTTTGGCTTCATTATTTTTGAGATAGGCCTTTTGTGAAATATCAACACAGCATCAATAATAATCATCAAAAGTGATAGATAATACTGGCCAATGCTTTCTTATAAATATACAAATATTCTTTGTAATTTTCTTCCCTGCCTTCCAACTTATATATATATATAGCTGCTCTTGTACAAACTATGACGTTTGGCTTCGAAGTCTCACCGTAGTAGTGGTTTAATATAATTTAGGACTAAAATTTGTTCTTGTCTGAACCCAGTGGGCGCACGACGTAAACCCCGACGTTGCTAATTGGTGGAGGGCTGGTCTGTTGGTCACGTAGATATGTATGGTGGAGATTATGTCGCCCCAACGTGAACACGACGTCGGGGTTTTTTTACAACATTGCCACACGTCGCAAGCTAACGTCGAACTCCTGACATTGCCTCACAATGTTGTAAAACTTCGCCACAACGTTGCATGCTAACTTCATATCTTTGATGTTGCTTCACAATGTTGTGACAACATAATTTCAACCATACATTTCTACATCATTTGACGAAAAGTGTGACGTCATTGCAACGTTGCTGCAACGTCGATGTGCCCATGGGGAAGCTACAGTTGATTATATTGTCTCCTTGCCATCTCGATCAATTTCTTGCTCCGCGACAGTATTAAATGTTTTTGTTTTTCATTATAGTGGTCAATTTAAGTCAAGTCTGGATAAATTGTATTCATGTAAGCTTTGACAGAACATTTGCATTGTTGGTGCAACTTTTGTGCAGTTATAATGGTGTTTGGATAAAAGTTGAAAAATTAATTACTGTGCAGCTCGGCCTGCCGTGCTGGGCACTTCCACAACCACCGCCGCAAACCACAAATTCCGCAATTTCAGAAGTGCTATTTTGTTTGTAGTTTGCATTTTGCACTGATTGCCAATTAAATTTGCACTTTGCGTTTGTGATCTAAACTTGCGCAAATGCAAACTATCAAACAAAATGTCAATGTGAGCTGAATCTAGAATATATAATGCAACCACAAATCAATCATTTTGGTTATTTTTACTACCATTTTCTTCTGAAATTACAGTGCTCCACAAGTTTGAAAAGCTTAAAATGCTTTAAAAAAATGGTGTAAAAATATCTTGAATTTGATTCACCTTGGGGTTTCATTCAGATAAAAAATTAAAAATACTTTTTTGAAAGTTCATGTTAAGGTATGGTATAGATGGCGCCACATGTGGCATGCTAGCATCAATACATCATTAAGCACAGCATAAATAACAACATGAAGCACAGGCTGCACAGCAGTCAGACATAATTACCATGAAGCTTTATTTAAAGGCCAATATATTTTTGTTTTTTGTTGCAAGGAGTATATAATGGTGAACAATATACATAGGTACACCGTTGCTCATAAATTTGGAATACTTCAACATTCTCCATTGAAATTGACAACTTTAGTAACTTCTGCTGGAGCACATGATGGTCTGATTCAATGGTAGCTACTTCCAATGACCGCTAAAGGGAAGAACATGCTGTAGTTTAAAACACATGCTGCAGCATTAAACCCAGGAAAAGTTACAGCAAGCAGCACAAAATATGGAAATTCAGGGGTTTTTATAAGGAGAGGTGCATTAAATCAAAAATTTAAAATTCTTGCAAAAAATGTAGTTAAGGCTTTCAAAGAGTGATTAGAGAACATGTCTTGACCTCTGCAATGGACCTTGCTTACATTCGCACTCTGAAATTTACTCTTATTTGACACGTTTTTTCCTAAAAAGTATTCCATATTTATGAGCAGGAGTGTATTTTTAAATTTTTTGCAAATATCAGATTTTTGAGCCCAGTCAAATGCCTATTACAATCTCTTATATTTAACTTAATTCATATCTATACCAACGCTTGGGCCTATTCATCGTGAAACCAGGTAAGGGGGGGGGGGTTTTTGTTCCAGATGGCCTTGGCGAGGCCCGCAGGGCCGAAGCCTATTCGGCGGGGGGTTTGGGGGCCGCTATAGGCCCCCAAAAGCCAACGGATTTTATGTAGATGGATATTGATTCTGAGCTATTATTCTATCATGGAAGGTCTGGTATAAAAAGCTTAAAATGCTGGAGTTTTTTTCTGTAACTTATCTTTATACAAACAATTTGAGAATCCCCCCTGACTCAGCGCCATAATCAGGATACGGCAAAAGTGTCGAATAAAGTATTTTAAAAATTTTGTTTTGTGCTTTGGATTGGATTGGATTGGCATATTTGTCAAGTCGCGAGGAAGTGTGTGAATATAAACTCTCATCCTTGGGTTGTTAGCATAATCAGAGACAGCACTGGGGATTCCTATACAAATAACATAATTTATGTCCATTATACATCAGCCCATATTCTAAATACATGTACAATATGCAAGGGAGTGATTTTCTGGAATCTAAATCCATTGATTTTAAAACTTTATTATAGACTTCTTGGTTTAAAATGACCAACATTCTCCATTTGGCAAACATGCTACCTGTTATGGTTGGTCTTTTGTTAAAGTGACGGAATGCAAAAAGTGTCTCTCAGAAGAAAACACCATAAATTTAAAAGACAATTTTTTAAAATATAAGTGGCTTTTCAGAAGAACAATTCTTAGGCCCGCAAGTCTTGATTTTCCATATATTTACATCAAAGCTGACGAGCAGACATTTCTCCGATGTATATTCTTGACCCACTAGAGTTGTTATTTTGGGCTTATCTGGCAAAATACACTTTAATTACACTAAAATTGCAACAGATGGAATTTATGTTAAAAATTGCATGGTTAGATCTAAGAAGAACAAGTCCAAGATACAGTTCAAATTTTGTAAAATCAGCGCTGATTGCCCCATAAAATATGGGTCTGACGTCGAGGAAAAGCCCTGGAACTAACTTTTGTGATGAAAAATACAAATTTAGAATTGTATTTATGCATCAAGTTCACATAATTTTGGCACTTGTGAGGACTTACTTTTAAAAGTCTGGTAAATGTGACTTTAGTTTTGGGCCTAAGGGGGGGGGCTCTGACCCCTCAACCCCCCTCCCCCTTGGCTACGCCCCTGGCATTTGTGTTTGCATTTGCATTTACACCAGCTATTGTAATATTTCAAAAAGTTGCAGATTTGCGTTTGTGGAAGTTTTAGACCAGGTTTGCTAATTTGCGTTTGTTGAAGTCCAATTTTGTTTGCGTTGCCCAGCACTGTCGGCCTGTGTCACCTTGAGGTACAACCCATGTGCGAAAAGTACAAAAACCCGATTCATCCCTAACAAAGTGCATATAAATGTTCCTTATTACAAGCTTCATCAAATGCAGGCCCAAAACAATGATCATTGGTATACGTCAGTGCCAACTTTGTCCCTTTGTTAATTTTTTGACTGATTATAAAGCTCCCTCTGCATCTGCACCATCACATGATATGATGTGCCTTCTTCAAATGCCCACCGAAATGGGACAGGAGGTAGGGAAGATCACTCCGAAGGATATTGAGGAACTTTTGAGGATATTTTCCTGCATTATCTGCCATCCTTGATGACTTTTACTCTTGAAATGTTGATATTTTACCCAAACCCCGTGGATATTGTCTTCAAAGATCAGGAATTCATGCAAAGTGATATTTTTTCATCCAGTTACACCATGACTAAATTCTCCAACATTTCTACATCCTTTTTGCAGTTTCACTATTCATTAAAACAAATTTTCAGTGATTACCAATGTCCAAAAATCTTCACAATTAAAGATAACAAATAAATCTAAGCTTAACCAAGTTATTTTCTTGGGGGGTATCTTCACCAAGTAACCTCGTGATTTTCTGGGGGTTATCTTCACCACTTAACCATGTGACATTCTGGGGATTATCATCACCACTTAACCATGTGATTTCCTGGTGTAAACTTCTGATACATAGCTACAAATGTATGTGTTTCTCTGGGGAAAATCATCATGTGATAATCCCGTGATGGTCTTCCCATGAAAATTTTGGAGAGTTCTTCACATGAAGAAAAACATGTGATAACTCTCAGTTATGTCATGAAGATAGTCTAGTGATAATTTGGTGAAGTTCATCACATGGTTATCCTGTGAAAATGTTGGGGAGTTTTTTGACGTGAAGACATGTGACATCTCTCAGTTATGTCATGGAGATAGGCATTAGCCACGTGATAATCTGGTGACAATCATCACGTGGCTATCCCATGGAAATGTTGGGCAGTTTTTTCATGTGAAGAAAAACACGTGATAACTCTCAGTTATGCCATATTCACCAGTTTTCCCCTGTGTTTATCACGTGAACTTCACGTGTATTGTCAGCAGGGTTAATCCGTAGCAAGGCACTAACATTCAAAATTGTCAGTTAGATACCGGTTTCGCCAATAGTATCTTGGTGATGTCTAAAGTATATCAGAAGCACAAAAGAAGTACATTGCGCAATGACAATTTGCATGGTTCATGATGGTTGAGAGACTTTTTCACACAAAATTGGCATTTGAAGTACAAATGCAGTACTTTCCCAGCACATTTACAGTACAAAAGGAGCACATTTGAAGCGCTCGAATTATTTGAATTAATTATGCTTCATTTATACTCCCGATATGCAAATCCATATGCTCCAATGATTTTTCACTAAAAATGATCTATTTTTCCAGGTCACCCAAAGAAAGTTTTCAAATAGTCAAAGTCAAAGTCAAAGTAATCTTTATTTTGAGTCGGATATATGTACAAAAGAACACAAGCTGTAAGCTTTTGTACCGACTATAAACACAACTTTTAAGTATAAAATAAATTAGACAAGTAACAGACAGAAATTAAAAGTTTTGAAACAATAAATCATCAAAATAAAAAATCACAGGTTAAAAGATAAAACTGAGTACTAAAATTATCACAAATTAAAACAATAATACAGAATAAATAAAAAGTGATAATACTGTTAATACTGTTAAAAGTAATAAAAACAACTGAAACTCTACCTACATGCCGCACATTTGCATGTTTGGCCATTTCATTATCACATTTTTAAAGTCTTTTAGGTACCGTTCAGAATTTATGACTGGGGGGGTGGGAGTTTTGGCCGAGGGGGTACTAACTTTTCACACATGTTTCAAGGGGGGGGTATTAATTTTTAACAACACTTCCAAGGGGGGGGGAGTAAGAAATTTTAACAAAGAAAAAATATTACAAAACACGCATAAACTCATTTTATTTGGACTTTTTTACGCGCAAAAGTCCGCGAAATGACCTGAATCTGTACACGTTGCCGTGTATAACAGTATATATGTGTATATCATTTTTGTATGTCGAGGGGGGGGGGGTACTAAAAATACGCGTGAAACCTAAGGGTGGGGTCCTAAAAATCCACATGAAACTCAAGGGGGGGGGTATCAATTTTTGACGGGAAGTTTCAGCAAAACTCCCACCCCCCCAAGTCATAAATTCTGAACGGTCCCTTAGTGACATTTCCCCCCGTTTGGCTAATAATTCTCAGTGTCTAAAAATGGTTTATGATATCATTTGTACATCAATCCAATGTCTCAGGAAAAAATCTTTACAATTCCACACATTCAATCACCAATTTTAGAACTTTGAAGTCCTGACACCATGAAAATCCTAATTATTCCAACATTTTGATCAAGTGTGTATTATGTCCACACAAACTTTGAAAGTAGGTCTTAATTTTTATATAAAAAACAAAACAACAGTAGTCCTGCCTTTACTATGGTAATTCTAGCATATATTTTAATATTTGTATAAGGCAGGCCTAACTACTTATTTTTTGGAGGGGGGGGGGGGTTGCTCCGACCCCATCACCTCAAATCCGACCCTGAGAATAATCAGATGAGGTGCATCGTCATCTCATGTTTGTAAAATGGGGTCTACCATTTTTCTACATCAAATGGTTGTCTACCTGCAGTCATTTAACCCACCGGAAGCTGTCCTGATATGTTACTACACCAGTTAGTCCGTCCCGCCCGTCCCGCGCCTACGTACCGCCTTTTACCTTCCCCAAAATATTTGTTCGGGTGATATTCCTGAAAGATCTCATTCTTGCAACCTCGTGCAGGTGAGTGGACATTTTTGTTTGTAGATGACCAAACAAATAATGAAATAAACGATGATGCCTGTCATTTTAGCGGTTCCATATGAACAAAACTGTTTTCCGATATTAAAGTTACCATAGGCGACAGTCAAATTCGCCACTTTTCTGATAAAGTGCAGGCTACACATTGCATGGGGAGGGCCAGTACATGTCTAATAGCACCAAATGATCACAAAAATAGTTGAGAACAAATACCTATTGAAGTTCTTCTGTTCATACAAGTAATAGACTTACAGGACAAGCATTTCTGCTGCAAAAAGTAACAATGTCAAAATGCCAATGCATTCACAGGACGATCGTTCTGCTTCAATATCGGCGATTTTCAAGCGACAACATAATTAGAAGCTATTAGACATGGCCTGTTGTTGTTGAGCCGTAATGTCCAATTAAAGGTAGCAGGACGTTTCACCGCTGGGACGTTTCACCGCCGGGACGTTTCACCGCTGGTAGTGGTGAGACGTTTCACCGCCAGTTCACCGCCGCATTGGTTTCCTGCTGAAAGCTCTTGATGGATTGAAATGATAACAGAAAGACGACTATTTGGTGTACAAAAATGCAAACCACTTTTTGGAAAGCCAAATGATTTTCTGTTGAATGAATCTTTTAATTAAGTCATAGCGGTCTTCCGCCCACGAAATTTGACACGTTTTCATAAAATCACTAAACAATTTTTTCTTCAAAAGTGCTCAAACATGGCATCAGATGATTTCAGTTAATTTAGTTGGGCTGACAGGCTTTCTGTAATCAGGTAATCACATGATTTCCGTAATTGAAACACAGCTAATTACAATTCACAAGGTTTTATTGAGCTTAATTGCTGTAAATTGGGGTAAAAGATTGCCAAAGACGATTACAATTTACAAAAACGTCCAAGTTCAAGTGCTATCCGAGTGGTAATATGTCTGCATGTTTCTGGGCTTCACATAGCTTGTACAAGGCAGTGATGAATTGATTTACATCGTTTTAGATCGGTGAAACGTCTCAAATTTAATTTTTTGGCGGTGAAACGTCCCACTTCTGGTGGGGGTGAAACGTCCCAGCGGTGAAACGTCCTATAATCCAATTAAACATGTGCTAACCGCTAGCTTTATTGCTTCGTGTGTACCAATTCGCCACGACAAATTCGCCTCCTATAAACATGCTAACAGAGTATGACAGGGTGCTGCAAACAGCATGAAATTTTGAGAAATAGTGCTGTGCATCACACACGAAGGGATGCATGATGCAGTGTTGTAACGATTCGACAGAAAGTCACCGACATCGTCGCCTAGGACAGTTGCTGGCGACATCGATGTTGGATCCACTGACCTCGATTTTGTAGATGCTAGAACAAGCCCAATGAACCCTAATATACCCAAGCGCTACCACGAGATTTGCGTGTCAAAACAAGAAGATAGCAATCTACTTCTGCAATTGATTTTAGGACTGAGGCAATCTTTAATTGCTAATTGCAATTTAGAATTCTTTGGGTTTCTTTCACACCTGCTGGATTAATTGCCATCAGTTGGAGACTGGGGTTGAAGAAGAAGTGTCTTGACTGATTACAATTAGCTGATTAACTGTCACCCTTTGACTTAATAAATAATAGTTCTTTTGTAATGACATGCATGGTCTGATTGAACAATGAACATTCAATGAAGGGCTTTACACCCAAATTGACCATGTTGGTCTTTCCGATTAAAAATCGATTATCGAATCGGCTGAGTCCTCCGATAATCGATTCTGAAATCCCCAGCCGATTCCCATCACTAGTCATCGTACACCATATCGCAATTACTAGGTCTGCATTTAACACTACGTGGCAGCACCAGTCAAATGACGCTCTCGCAAAGGCTTCTCGGTAAAACCATGGCGCTCACGTGTGGCCATGATGAAAATGGCAAGATGTCGGTGTCTGCATTGATGCCAGAATTAAGCACTGTTTACACAATGCATAACCACTCAATTCTGGGGAATAGGATTGAGATGATTCATGAATGGATTCTGGTCAAAACCACGCCAACAATGCCGTGTGTCAGTGCACCGGATGGCAATGAAGTGCAGTGAATCTATTTGACAGGTGTGCTGCAAGCCAAGTGCCATGTGGACAATGAGTCTTGAATGACTGACAGCTTCAAGAAAGGCTGCGAGGATAATCAGGATATGATCAGAAATGTTAGCCAGGTAAGTGGAGGAACAACTTATGTCATTGCAAATGCTAACTACCCATTGTATTACAAACTTCAGCACAAGTTTGATGCCTGTCATCAACTGATCAAGCGGGTTATGGCATAGGGCCTGTTTATGAACATTTGGGGGGGGGGGGGGGAATTGTGACATTTGTGTGGGCCTCACATGTAAGTTTAGGAGTTTTTTGTCCTTGTTGTTTCATCTGCCATGCAAATTTGTAGGCCCCTGCATGACATGTATACTATTTTATTTATATGCAACAATTTTAATTTTAATTATTTCTGCAATTTGGAGACTTTAGAATTTATGACTTAAATTTTAAAAAAAATAAACGTTTGCATGGGGGTGGAGGGTTGGTCTAGTGGTAGCGTGCTGGGCTGCCAATGGCTGTTTCGAATCCACACCACCTGGGCCCATGTTGGACGTTTGTTTCATTCATCCTTTGTCTCATTGCCATGTCCTGATTAGCGATTGCCAAGTGCATAAATACAGGATGTAAAGCCCCAATGATAATGTCTTCGAATCTGTACGAGTGAATGTCAAAAGCACAAAATGCCGCACATGTATCACAATGTAGGATTTGCAGAAATTAAGTAGGCCCTCTGCATAAGATGTTTTATAACTGTACAAATGGATGTTAAGATTGCTAAAAAAAAAAAATACTTGAAATAGAATTTATTCTTTATCTTTTCAGGTTCATCTACTTCAAAAATCTGAGGCTGAGCAGCCTGAGCCATGAAAGTGCATGCAAGCTGCAGCAGACAAATTTACTACTACTTGATGTATTGCAGCACTCCACTGAACAAGGGTAAGTATGTGAAAATATTAAAAGGACCAAATATTTAGACTGATCTTTCGAAGCGGAAGTTAGCTTTGTCAAGATTATAAAGTAAGTTCGTAAGATTCTGAAATATTCTCAACACATGTACAGTCTCAAAATACTTAAAACTCTGATTACATAATAATATGCTTTAATTGCACAAACAGTCATATTTGTAATTATTATCACTCTTCATGGTGGACCAGCCAGATGATACTATTTGGGGGGGGGGGGGGGGTTCTCACGGCAAGGATTTTCCGCCAGCGGAGCAGCTTAAGATGATTTCTAGGGAAAATTGGCGTGAAATGGCGAGATAAAAAAAGGGATTAGAGACATAAAACGGTGGGGCGAGAATATTTGTGAGCAGCACAAATGTTCCGCAGGAGCAGAGGATGACCCTATAACCCCCTGATGTTTCTCCTTGGATGCTGGACATCCAAAAATTGAGAAAAAATTTGATTCTTCCTCGGCTTAAACAACGTTTCAGCAAGCTTAAGTTTTTTTGCCTGGCCCAGAGGAGTTCCACTGATTTCTAGGAATGCCATGGATAAAATATTTGCTCTGCCGATTTGCAAAAATTGTTAGAGGGATGTCATTAAGTATCAAAAAATAACTCAAATTCCCCGAAAATCGTAGCCGGCCGGAGCAAAAACAGCTCCGTAATATGCCGTGAGACTTAGGCATTATGTGTTTAACAAGTCTTATCTGGTTGGCACCTTGTTAAATTCATGAGTGCAGTTTTAATTTCAATGAAGTGCTGCTTAATGCACACTATTAATTCATTAAATGGTAGGCCTATGCAATTGATAGTAAATATTAAATTTTGTTTACTGTCTTACCAATAAACTCTTTTTTCAGGCTTATGACCGTGCGCATCAAAGAGGAAAAATCTAAAATCTTGTGATTTCACCGCCTGCGAGTCTTGCTTGCCAATTGCTTCAACAATCGATTGAAAGTGTCACTGCAAACTTTTAATGGAGGAATGCATAATGCCGCTTATGTGTGGGTGTTTCGGATACTGATTTGAAGCTATTATTTGCTTGATCTATCTTCAAACTAAAGTACACAGTTACAAATTGCCATTAAAGATTACACCATTGGTAACTGATCACTTTCTGGTAGATGTGTGAAGTCAAATTGCAATTAACTGAAGCATGGCACTTCTACAGTCATTGCAATCAAGACTCTCAACCTCTTGGCTTCAATTGGATTGAACCCCGGGGGGGGCACTCACATTGAAGTTACACTACCTATGTGCCGCTCAAAAGATAGGGTTTTTAAGGGGATTTCCTGACCACAGGGTCATTTTTTGAGGTCAGGAGAGCCTGACCATAGGGTACACTCTCAATTGGACATCAGACAGTGTTGTTTTGCCTTGAAATTGCCATTATGTAATGTCTAATTTGCATTGAACTTGGCAGGTGTTAGGTGTCATTCTTAATTGCAATTTAGTTTTCACACCTTTTCTGGTGACTTTTTCTCTTTTATGTCTATATAATAGGCTTTAGGGCCTATATAATAACCTGACGATAGGATATGAAATTTCGGCCCGGAAAACCTGACCATAGGGTACAAATTTCCGAACGCGTGCCGCACATCCGTACCGAAATCCGACCGAGTACCCCCCCCCGGGGATTGAACTTCACTTGTTCAATTACCTGATAGCTGGCAAAGCTCCAGGAGCCATTGGTGGCTCCAGAGAGGCACAGGCTCTGGAGCCATTTAGCATTTTTCGGGAGCAAAAGTGCCGGAGCGCCGGGAAATTTCTACCACTGCTTTTAATACTGGTCCAACAAAGTAACGTCACTGAAGTGCATGGTGAGCACAGTTGACTAAGGCAATTTTGTGGGTTTTTTGTTATGTGTCTGAGCTGAGTTGGCCTAATATGCAAATTGTGCATGGGTATAAAATATCAAAGTGCAAGGATTGCACAGAATGAGTAACTGTTAAAGTCTTGATGGCTCACCTCGCAAGTGTTAAAAAAAAGAAATGCAAACAGGGGATGGGGGGGGGGGGGGGTTGGCAGACGGCAGCTGAAAGAAAGGTCCTTTACATAATAAAAATGTTAAATTTGCCAAACATGTCTCTGGACCGGTCTCTGTCCCATTAGGATTAAGCCCAGCCTGCGGCCCAGCTGGGTAACCACCGGTCAGGGAAAAATCGGGGAAATTTTTTTATTAGCCAGGGTAATCTGTAAATAAATTATGAGCAAAATCGGGAGGCATCCAACTTCGATCAGGGAAATTTAGCAAAGACTGAAGGTTTCATGGTAAGCACAAAGAATAAGTAGCCATATATATGTCGGGGGAGGGCGGCGGGGGCTTCAGCCCCCTGGCATCAGGGCAAATGGCAAATCCTGACCAATACCATGGCAGATCCACAGCCCTAGTCAAATTCTCCACATGTTGAAATTTCAGGGCAAAATAGCAACAGGTCAATTTTCGGTCACTGCACCTTTTAGAGAGAAATTGAAGAAGTACATAGGCCTAATAATTCTCAACATGGGATGATGCAAGCATAATCAGTAAAAGTACTGATCCAAATTTGTGCTTCAATAAAGTTTTAAATTACTTACCATACAATTAGATTATTTAGTGGATTTTCAATGAGATTGCACACAGAGAATCTGCTGAATGAGATTGAGGTGTAATATAGCACTGCAAAACTTTCAGAATGTCAATTAATTACTGGCATATGTAGAGGTGACTGACTATGGTATTAAGCAAATACAAATATAAGATGCCCTCTTGCAAATTTAGATAATGGACCTTGAAGTGATTATTTACAAAAAAAATTAAAATTATATTCTAACAAAATGTCCATGCCACAATAACTACATTATTTAGATTTTTTTTTGTAAATAAGATAATGACATACATTTATTTATGGCCTTGGTACTATTGGTGGCTAGAGGTTGAGGGAGGAGGCATGCTGGAGAATTTTTACAAAATGCAAAATGAGGCAAGCTGGGCTTTTTTTAATATATATGGCCAGTTCTCCCTTCACTATCTTGTGAGTAATGGTTGTGCTATAATTATTTATTAGGCAGTTTGCTTGATAGTTTATTTTTCACTATAGCCCCTGTCAATGCAAGAACTTTAACCCAGTACAAGTATTTTGGTCAATGCAGGTTTTTGGCTTTTCCAACTGGGGGTCCCAGTTTGGTAAAATGAGACCACCAGGAGGAGTTGAGTCTGCTGAATCTTGACTGTTGTGCCCTCTGGCGAGGCTGGGTTACAAGATTTTGAGGGGGAGAACATTTCTGACCTAAAAAGAAGTAGGTCATGTTTGTTTTTGGTCTTGGATCTTCAAGATTTGAAGAAGAAATCGTTTTCAGGTAGGCTAACGTGAATGCTGGGCAACATGTTATAAAGTATGGACTATTATATCAATTGATTCTTTGCTTTTGGTACTGTGTAGTCGTCCGTGGTGCACAATTGGTATTAAAGCCTTGATTGATGTTGCAAACCTGCTCAACCTCAGAACTTGCCACATGTGTGCCATGTGGCTGCTTGTTGACGTCACGTCCACAGGCGCCCAGGATTAAGCCACGGCTTTACCCAGAAGCCATTGCGCGGCAAGATGGCGTCACAAAATGGCGGTAATTGCGATATCTGTCTGAATTCCATTTTTCGCTCCCTTGTGTCAATGGGAAGCCATGGCGAATCCTGCTGTCGTCCGAAAATTGGCGAAAATCGCCGACTTTGCAACAGAAATGGTCGTCCTGTGAGTCTATTACTTCTGGGAAAAACTGAAATTCAATAGCTATTTGTTCTCAACTATTTTTGTCATCATTTGACACTATGACACACGTTCTTGCCCTCGTCAGTGAGTCTCCAGGAAGCAATTTATCAGAAAAGTGGCGAATTTTACTGTCGTCCATGGTAACACTATTTCTCAGATTAGCAGTCAAAATGCCTGCATCATAAACGCCTACTGTGATTGTTGACAATGCAAGAACGGAAACGCACAAACGCCTACTAATAGATGTCAAAAACGGCTACCGGTCTATACCAAAACGGCTATACCACTTTAGAAAAACGCCTACTGTTTAGGCCTATACAAGAACAACTATCAACATATCAATGGTGTAATCCAGTGTCAAAAGTTGAGCAGTTCATAAGTATTAAGTAGCCGTTTTTGTAGAGTTGAGTTGCCGTTTTTGTAATGGGCAATAGCCGTTTTTTCACTGTCAAACAAAAGGAAAATTAGCCTGTAGGCGTTTTTGATAATGCAAAAAAATGTGTAGGCGTTATTGCCTGTTGCCTTTTTGGTTAGTAGGCGTTTTGACTGATTACCATTTCTCAAAATATCAGTGCTGCATTCAAGACCTGTCAGGCTCTGTAAATGGTGTGCAGTCAAAACGGCGATAAACTAGAACGGCTATTCTTATATTTACCATAACGGCGTTGATAAATTTGACTAGAAAACAAGAACGGCTATCAGGCTGTTGCACTAATTTTTGGTAGAAATAGCTTGAAAACTTAGTAATTTTGCTTTAACATGATTCATTTTGTTATCCAGCATTGTTTCCGTTATCAAAAAGATCATTTAGTTACGTTTTTTGTTGCGTTTTACACATTTAGTGATTTACTCAGTTTTAGCTACCTTATAAAATGTCAAATAAGACAACAAAAATGTTGCGTCATTTTGCTAAAAAGTAACAAATATCAGACTTTTTTTGTTGAAATATACTATATCTCTAAATGGAAATAAATCGACTTGATTACGGTTGTCAACCTGTGGTGAAAGGTCTCAATTTTTAGCTTGTCTGTTTTCTTTGAAAACGAAGAGCTATTGTCATCGCTCGATCGTCGTTGTCCCGGTTCAGGGTTGTGTAAGTGTCCATTTGTGACCTTAGTATTTACAAAGAGTTATGAAATTTGGTACAGTTATGGTTCTATGGGTATAGATCGGGAACAAGTTAAGAAATCAGAGATGGCGGCTATATTGTGGCGGCCATATTGGCAGCTATCTTTCTTAATTCTTGAACTGCCCACTATGACCTTGGTATTTCGCTTACAGTTATGAAATTTGGTACAGGTGTTGGTCTGTGGGTATGGATTAAGAACATGTCAAGAAATCAAAGATATGGCGGCTATTTTGTGGCAGCCATATTGGCAGCCATCTTTCTTAATTCTTGAACTGCCCATTGTGACCTTGGTATTTCGATTGGAGTTATGAAATTTGGTACAGGTATTGTTGGCCTGTGGGTATGGATCGGGAACATGGCAAGAAATCCAAGATGGTGGCCATATTCGCAGCCATCTTTTGTTATACTTGAACTGCCCACTGTGACCTTGGTATTTCGCTTACAGTTATGAAATTTGGTTCAGGTGTTGGTTTGTGGGTATGGATTAAGAACATGGCAAGAAATCCAAGATGGCGGCTATTTTGTGGCAGCCATATTGGCAGCCATCTTTCCTAATTCTTGAACTGCCCATTGTGACCTTGGTATTTCGCTTGAAGTTATGAAATTTGGTACAGGTATTGGCCTGTGGGTATGGATCGGGAACATGGCAAGAAATCCAAGATGGTGGCCATCTTGTGGTGGCCATATTGGCAGCCATCTTTTGTAATTCTTGAACTGCCCACTGTGACCTTGGTATTTCGCTTACAGTTATGAAATTTGGTTCAGGTGTTGGTCTGTGGGTATGGATTAAGAACATGTCAAGAAATCCAAGATATGGCGGCTATTTTGTGGCAGCCATATTGGCAGCCATCTTTCTTAATTCTTGAACTGCCCACTGTGACCTTGGTATTTCGCTTAGAGTTATGAAATTTGGTACAGGTATTGGCCTGTGGGTATGGATCAGAAACATGCCAAGAAATCCAAGATGGTGGCCATCTTGTGGTGGCCATTTTGGCAGCCATCTTTCTTAATTCTTGAATTGCCCACTGTGACCTTGGTATTTCGCTTAAGAGTTACAAAATTTGGTACAAGTATTGACCTGTGATTATTGATTGGGAACATGTTATAAATCCAACATGGTGGCCATTTTGTGGCGGCCATTTTTGCAGCCATCTTTCCAGATTCTTGAACTGCCTACTGTGACCTTAATACTTTGCTAACAGTTATGAAATTTGGTTCAGGTATTGGCCTGTGGGTATGGATCGGGTACATGTTGTGAAATCCAAGATGGCGGCCATCTCGTGGTGGCCATTTGGCAGCAATCTTTCTTCAACTCGAACTGCCCACTGGACCTTGGTATTTTGCTTAGATTTATGAAATTTGGTACAGGTATTGGCCTGTGGATGTGAATTTGGAACATGTTGAGAAATCCTAGTCCGACAAAAGGAAGTTTTGAGTCAGCCAACTTTACATTGACTGGATTCAACAATTTTGTGGAAGTCCCCAACAGGCTGATTACAGTATCAGCCGTATCTTAGCTGCTGTCTAAAAGTTAAATGGTGTCTATTGGTACTTGCCTGCCCACTACATATGTCTTGTCATGTCTTTGCAACATCATTTCGAGAGCATTTTCTTGTTTTATTGAGAGATTCATTGATTTGTGCTATCGTGGTTGACAGCTGCATCATGCGACCTGGCACACTTAAAATGCGGGACAAGCACGCAGGGCAGGACGCGGCAAAGGACAATCTTTAACTGTCTGAAACTGCACTAAATGAGATTGATTGGTCAATACTCAGCTATTGCTTCTACAGAAATGGCAGACCCCATTTCAGAAAGCTTAGACGATTTGCTGCTGTGTCATGATACAATCTGATAGCTATGTAAATTATTGAAAGACTTAACTTAGATTTAAGGGCTATCAAATATTTTTTATGTTAATTTTCTTACCACATTTACACTTATCAATCTACATGAGGGTATCTGGGATGAGTCGGTGTGCATTTTATTTAAGGGGGTCACCATTTAATATCAAGGGGGGGTTGAAATTAATAATTTCTTTGCTCAGTTTCAGTGAAATAAATAAATTCATTTTTGGGCACTCTTGAAATAAATAATTTCTGGTGGGGGTTCTTCTTAAGAAGGTGTTACTTCATTTAGGAATGAATATTAAGGGACTACGAGCGCGCGAGATAAATAATTGCTGTCGTCGTAACCATAAATAAATAATTTCCTGCCGATGAAAACTCCAAGCCCCCCTTAATATTAAATGGTCGCCCCCTAATAGTGCAAATTTATAATGCATCAGAGCAACATTTGGGGGGGGGGATGACACTTCAACATTTCAATCTTAATTTGATTAAATCTAGGAAGGTCTTCCAGAAAAATTTGTTGAGACATTTCTGAAGTAAATGCAACTTGTAATGTTGCATTGCTGCAATTTTGATTATTGGTAATTTTGTTGGCCCCTAGCTCACAGTGTAAATGTAAACAAGTGCAGTCACGTCATGGTTTTAGGTACTACGGTTGAACAGATTTGCAATAATACTAGTATTGCAGATAGGCGATAATCAGTCCAGTTACTGACATGCTGGTGTGGAGTGAAGATTGCTGCACGGAGGTCAACTTTTTTCCGACATCAGGCAGATCAACCCAACAAACTCAATCATCCTGTTTCTCTCCAGTGTGCTGATTGCTCTTTCGGCTGAACATTTTTCCACAAACGTATCTTCCATATGGTTTCTCTCCAGTGTGTGTTGATAAATCCATCAAGACTGCTCTTTTGCATAAATATTTTTTTCCACAATTACAACTTCCATATGGTTTCTCTCCAGTGTGCTGATTGCTCTTTCGGCTGAACATTTTTCCACAAACGTATCTTCCATATGGTTTCTCTCCAGTGTGTGTTAATAAATCCACCAAGACTGCTCTTTTGCATAAATATTTTTTTCCACAATTACAACTTCCATATGGTTTCTCTCCAGTGTGCTGATTGCTCTTTTGGCTGAACATTTTTCCACCAACGTATCTTCCATATATGGTTTCTCTCCAGTGTGTGTTGATAAATCCTTCAAGACTGCTCTTTTGCATAAATATTTTTTTCCACAATTACAACTTCCATATATGGTTTCTCTCCAGTGTGCTGATTGCTCTTTCTGCTGAACATTTTTCCACAAACGTATCTTCCGTATGGTTTCTCTCCAGTGTGTGTTGATAAATCCTTCAAGACTGCTCTTTTGCTTAATATTTTTTTCCACAATTACAACTTCCATATGGTTTCTCTCCAGTGTGCTGATTGCTCTTTCGACTGAACTTTTTTCCACAAACGTATCTTCCATATGGTTTCTCTCGATAAAACCATCAAGACTGCTCTTTTGCATAAATATTTTTTTCCACAATAACAACTTCTATATGGTTTCTCTCCAGTGTGCTTATTGCTCTTTCGGCTGAACATTTTTCCACAAACGTATCTTCCATATGGTTTCTCTCGATAAATCTATCAAGTCTGCTCTTTTGCTTAATATTTTTTTCCACAATTACAACTTCCATATATATGGTTTCTCTCCAGTGTGCTTATTGCTCTTTCAGCTGAACATTTTTCCACAAACGTATCTTCCATATGGTTTCTCTCCATTGTGTATTGATAAATCCATCAAGTCTGCTCTTTCGCTTAATATTTTTTTCCACAATTACAACTTCCATATATATACGGTTTCTCTCCAGCGTGCTGATTGCTCTTTCGGCTGAACATTTTTCCACAAACGTATCTTCCATATATGGTTTCACTCCAGTGTGTATTGATAAATCCATACAGTCTGCTCTTTTGCTTAATATTTTTTTCCACAATTACAACTTCCATATATATACGGTTTCTCTCCAGTGTGCTGATTGCTCTTTCGACTGAACTTTTTTCCACAAACGTATCTTCCATATGGTTTCTCTCCATTGTTTATTGATAAATCCATCAAGTCTGCTCTTTTGCTTAATATTTTTTTCCACAATTACAACTTCCATATGGTTTCTCTCCAGTGTGCTGATTGCTCTTTCGACTGAACTTTTTTCCACAAACGTATCTTCCATATGGTTTCTCTCGATAAAACCATCAAGACTGCTCTTTTGCATAAATATTTTTTTCCACAATTACAACTTCCATATGGTTTCTCTCCAGTGTGCTGATTGCTCTTTCAGCTGAACTTTTTTCCACAAACGTATCTTCCATATGGTTTCTCTCCAGTGTGTGTTGATAAATCCTTCAAGACTGCTGTTTTGCATAAATATTTTTTTCCACAATTACAACTTCCATATATGGTTTCTCTCCAGTGTGCTGATTGATCTTTCTGCTGAACATTTTTCCACAAACGTATCTTCCGTATGGTTTCTCTCCAGTGTGTATTGATAAAATCCTTCAAGACTGCTCTTTTGCGTAAATATTTTTTCCCACAATTACAACTTCCATTTGGTTTTTGCTCCAGTGTGCTGATTGCTCTTTGGGCTGAACATTTTTCCACAAACGTATCTTCCATATGGTTTCTCTCCAGTGTGTATTGATAAAATCCTTCAAGACTGCTCTTTTGCGTAAATATTTTTTTCCACAATTACAACTTACATATGGTTTCTCTCCAGTGTGCTGATTGCTCTAATCAGCCGAACATTTTTCAACAAACATATCATCCATATGGTTTCTCTCCAGTGTGTGTTGATAAATCCATCAAGACTGCTCTTTTGCGTAAATATTTTTTCCCACAATTACAACTTCCATTTGGTTTTTGCTCCAGTGTGCTGATTGCTCTTTGGGCTGAACATTTTTCCACAAACGTATCTTCCGTATGGTTTCTCTCCAGTGTGCTGATTGCTCTTTGGGCTGAACATTTTTCCACAAACGTATCTTCCATATGGTTTCTCTCCAGTGTGTATTGATAAAATCCTTCAAGACTGCTCTTTTGCGTAAATATTTTTTTCCACAATTACAACTTCCATTTGGTTTCTCTCCATTGTGCTGATTGCTCTCTGGGCTGAACATTTTCCACAAACGTATCTTCCATATATATGGTTTCTCTCCAGTGTGTGTTGATAAATCCATCAAGACTGCTCTTTTGCGTAAATATTTTTTTCCACAATTACAACTTCCATTTGGTTTCTCTCCAGTGTGCTGATTGCTCTTTCGGCTGAAAATTTTTCCACAAACGTATCTTCCGTATGGTTTCTCTCCAGCGTGTCTTGATCAGTCCTTCAAAATTGCTCATCTGGCTGAACATTTTTCCACAAATATATATCCTTCTCTTTAAAGCATGCATTGCAATCAACGAATTCAGTGAGATGTCAAGTTTAGTGAATACCTAAACATTGAAGAATTAGAAAATACTTTATTGTAATTCTTAATTACCTGAAACTCAGTGGATGATATTTTAGTAAGGTGTGCTGCTCATCTAATTAATGATAGTTTAGTATGTCTGAATGATTAATATTGCAAATGTCTGAATTATATGGTGAAAATGCTTAAAAAAAGCAGAGGAAATTAATGTTTTCTTTTTTGGCAATTCAGTAAAAATTTAAGGAAGATATATATAACAGAGAAAATAAATCCATGATTTCTTTGCAAAATAGGGAAAATATAATACCATAAATCTATGCAGGAGAGAACTCGGTCAAATGACTGATGTTGGAAAATTTTATGCATTCTGTTGGGATATAAACATGATTAATTGAATTTCTTGAGAATCTTCCCTCTCAGTTCACATAAATATCACTAAAAATTTCAAGTTAAGAGATAAAATTTTGTTGAAGTTTACAAAAAATTGTTTGTCAAATTTGCAATTGTTTTTATATTTGGAAGTCTAGGGGGAAACAAGTTGCAATTTTAAGAAAATTTGAGTCATCAAACCGAAAATCAAGAAAATTTGGTTCGAACTTATCTGAAAAAAAAAAAAAAATTGCAAATACATTAGACCTAGACACAGAAAGTTAGAAATGAATATCAGTAGGAATTTTGGTCAATGCATCCTACCAAAATTTCCATTGACCACACATTCAAAACCTGTCCGAAATGCGGTAGTTACCTTTTGGAAATTTTTGTGGTCTTTTTTGTGGATGCATATCAATCGGGTGCAGAAAAATGGGGGGAAATTGTGAAGAAAAAATGAGGAAATCTTATAAAACTCTTCGAAATCTCTTCGTATAAATTCCCTTTTATTTCTATTAATTGTTTTATTAATTTCCCCACTTTCTGACCATTTCCCCCAATTTTCTTAACCTTTCCCCATTTTCCCTATAATTTCCCCATTTTACTTGGTATTTTGGGCAATATATCTGCAAAAATTTCCCCTATCATGAGCCATATGGAGTGTACTCAAGATTTTGGGCAGCCATATGTCAGTGCTTATAAATACCACATTCAGCAACTTGTTGTTCTGTGAATTTCCAACGTAGGACACATGAGCATGTTGTTGGAATGTTGAAAAAAAAATAATTGGCTAGTTAAGTGGAAAAATCAAATACCTCACAAGGAGAACATAATTATTTCTATCAAATAAGATAATTGAAACATTGAATAAATATTGACAAAGTGATAAAGAAATTGGGAAATTATTGCATTTTTTGCTCAATATCATGTGTGTATTACTGCGTACATTTTATTACCACGCAAAATCCTCTAATTATGTGGTAAAAGAATATATGAATGTTTTCTGAATAACTATCTAACCAATTTGAATTTTTTACAAAAAAAGAAGAAGAAAACAACAATATAGTGTGCTGTTTACATTTTGGATATCGCAGGGCTCACCTGAGAGGTTGCGGACTAATTTCTTATAAAACAGCTGTTAAATAGGCCTATATTTCAGACATATGATATGAATTCTGGTAAAATCTGTAGAAATTGTATCTTTAAAGCTGAGACTTATAGCAAATTAGTCGTTCATTCAGAATATATTTGAACAACATGATAGCTGAGAATTTTTGCACAATACAAGGCCTGAATAACTTTTCTTTATTTTAATCAAATTTAATCAAATTTTATCTGATTAAATATTGTGTTTAATCTTATTTAATTGATTAAGATTGTAAAATGGGCTTAATCTAATCTAATCTAATTGAGCCAATTCTCCATTTAATCTAATCTAATCGATTAAAAAAATAATTTAATCACCCCAACCCTGCCAAAAAGCCATAGCCCCCCCCCCCCCCCAAAGATCATCTGGTGAGCCACTAAAAAGTTGATTAAGACTTCCAACTTATATGTGAAGGCTTGAATGTTTTTGCACCTTCATTCGTTGGATTATCTACAATTGAATGCTAATTTCAGCAATTCTGATCAGGTTTTTATGAAATAAACATTGAAATGTTGCTAATTTAGTGCTTTGGCTCCTTTTAAAGACGTTTAATGGCCATTTTTGCAGAGAAAATGTAGAAGTATACACTCTTGGCTGCTAGTGCTGCAGGAAAAAATGATAATGCATGCAACACTGTAGAGGCATTTTTCAGCTTTCTTTAACTGTGGGCCAAAAAAAGCTCCAATTGTCACCAAAATTTAATCAGGTCTTGTGTGCCTATGTGTAGCACAAATGAAGAGGCTACTCACATACACACTAACGCACATGACAAAGTGCCAGGGATCACAATAAGTTCTCCGCGAAGCTAATTAATAAGGCTTTTTAGGCAAGCTCTGTAACTCTGCCATTCACTTGGATCCGAACCTATCACTGAACAGACAAAATCTCACATCTCAGCAACTCTTTTGGTCTCCTAAAACTGTTTAAATTGGTTTGGACTATAAACTTTTTTATTTTGATGCCTTTATTTGATGTTATATCACTTGATTTTTTATCAGGTTCCTAAAGTGCATATTTATCACTATTTTGGCAGAGTTTGACCTTCCTACAGTATTTCTACAAGGTTGAAATAATTTTGCAGCATGGCACTACTGTACTACCCCGTCCAACATTATTTTTAGCTCGTCTATTTTCTTTGAAAACAAAGAGCAAAATTTTTGTCGTCACTCAATCGTTGTCGGCTTTTTCCCGGTTAAGGTGACTCAAGTATGGTGGTTAGATCATATAGATTTTTCTAAAATTTTGCACAGGTACTCTATGGGACCCATACATCCCAAAAATCAAAAACAAAAAAATTTCACTGACTCGTTTGGTTGCCATGGTAACAGCATGTTTGGCCTGATGACTGCTTAAAAGTCATAAATTGAGTTTTTGGTTATGTACCACAGAATAAAGCATTACATGCATTTGTCACACAAAAACGTCAGAAATGTCTTCCCATGGATGTACACTAATACATTTGCCACAAATTTGAAGAAAAAGGTTAAAATACTTTGCTTCTGTAAGAGCTCAAAGCTAGCGCTAGGGCACCAACAACTAGCTAGCTAGTTATCTAGCTATCTATGTAGCTGATGTCTATCTATGTAAGAGTGGGCTTTGGAGGACAACAAAAAATGTTCCTTATTTGAAAGGAGAATGGCAATTTCTTTAAGTTGGTCTATGGCAAGTTTGGTGATGGATTGGTGTGGAGGGGTAGAGATAAATGATAAAAAGCAAATTCTGAAAGATAGTGTCTTTGTCTAAATATTTTCAGATGGTTGGATAATGAATCTATCAAAGAGAAGACAATATGATAGGTTTTTCAAAGGAAATGTCAAGGATCTCTAAGCTTGCATGAGCTTAATTGCACTTCATTGTGCATACTGTTAATTAAGGAGTTGACACTTCAATACCAATCAAGCAGTGATGGTCAATTAAGTTATTTATTGATACATCAATGGCAATTACGTATTGCAGCTTGAGGCTTAGAGACATTGACATACCTGTTTAGAGCACAGCTTATAACACTGTATCTCAGGGTGGGAATCATACTTGATCAAAACAAATAAAATGGCGGCTATAGCTCTCGATAGAAAACGTAAAATTCGGTAAACTTAAAAGGTAGAGGAGTAATACATTAACTTTTGGTGTTAATTGGTAGGGAAAAGTGTCATGCATCTGGAAGGGCATGTGTAAAGTTGGGATAGAGAAGGATAGGTTCAGAAATTAGGGATTAGCGATATGACGTCATGCCATCCCATAATACAAATTATTATGTAGATTAAACTCTCAAAGGTGCGCTGGATGACACTCTGATCAGTTATTCTGGTTATTAGGCCTATAGGCTGTCTCAGTAGCATACATGAATGTTTGTAGGCCTCTAAGATACGCTCAATCACACCAGGCTGACCAGGCCTATCAAGCCAGCTCTCACTCGCATTCATGAGGGTTTTGCCCAGGAATTTACCATAATATTACATCTAAATTAAATGTCACTTTAAAGCGCATGAATATGTGTTCCAGTGCATCTTTCTCTTGGGGATGTGTCACTGATACGCTACAGGTAGGCCTACCCAATTCGCACACCTTTAGAAATGTGATCCAGCAAAGCTGAGCAAACCAAGGCAGACACTGTCACAGGCCTATAATTATAGGCGTTTATCTTCTAAGGGGGCCATCATTTTTTCTCAAGGTGTAGGGCTTGGACTTTTTTTGAAATACATAATTATATGCAGTTTTGGTGAAATAAATAAATTCTTTCCGGGCAGTCTTGAAATAAATAATTTCTGGTGGGGGTTTTTCTCAAGAAGGCGATGCACTCCTAATTAGTTGCCAAGTGGCCAAGGGACCATTACGGTGCACTGAATTGCATATCCATCACACATGAAATTAGATAGTCAAGCCTCACCAGTGCTGCTCAAGTGTGTGAGTTAAAGCATACCCACAGGCCTAGCAGTGCAACATTATAGCTGGCCCACAGCTTCACCCACATCATTGTGCACTTGTTTGTCATGGTCTAATTATCAAGGCCTACAAATATATTTCGCACCACCCAGATTTGCAGCTGGCAGTCTGGCTTTAAGACGTCATTGCTCTGCCAACAATAGAGAGGTTTTGCTACACGTTCACGTGTGACGTATACGTGTGCAAGTGCTATCTAATTGCATTGTTGTCATGGCAAATCCAACGTACACGTCACACGGAAACGTGTAGCAAAACCTCTCTAATGAATTTGGCTGGCTACCCAGTCAGTGACGCCACGAGCTGCGTAGCCAGTTTTTAGTCTTTTTTCAATGAGGTGCCCTTAATTCTGCTGCTATACTCTTAACTTTGAAATTGTGTCAAAATCGATTATTGGAACCCATTTTTAACTGGCAGGTTAATAGAGGAGGGCTTAAGTGAAATGGGACTCTTGTCCACTTGTCCATGTGTCAACTTGTCCACTTGTCCACTTTCCTTGCCCCTCTGAACACAGTGCTGCAACCCAGTGAGCAATGGGGGCCAATGACAGATATGGACCTGCCCATTATGAATGGGGGATTCAGTTAGCTGTAAGGGGTTACCATGGTTACAGGTGCAATGAACAGCTGCAGCCAGCAGTGGGCCTGTGAGCCTCATTGGAGAAGTTGCCCCTGTGTCAGGATTGCTTATAATTCCAAGGCACTGTGAGAGTCAAACCATTTAAGTACTCCCATTTTAAAATAATTGTTCATGCCTAGATGAAGCATGGTTGCTCAGTGGATCATTATGTTTACACTTGGCATTGTCTACTTCTTCACCTGCTTTCTGTACAGTGCTATGATGTAGTTATGTACCATTGCCAAATTATTCCTGCAAGCAATGTCTATCAACACCCATCCACTAAACTCCCCCCAAGAGACCAGGGCCTTCCTCAGTGCATTTCTCATTCTGACAGTATACTTTGACAAACTTTATCATTACAGCCAGTAAATTTGATATGCATAAAATGAGTGTTGCTTCCCACAGATTTTGGCACTCTTTGACTGTGAGTCATAATAACTGATGAAGTGTCATCTTCAAATTTAACATCCATGGGAAACATAGAGGCTGTTTGATTAGTCATGATGAATAGAAGGCTATTTGATTTGTCATGTGACTGATCTTAAGAGTAAAATTATCGTGACAAATCATCAATATGATGATTCACGAAGTGCCATTTTCACAGTGCAACAGCCCACTCTGTTTGGATATCAGTTTTACAGACTGTAAACTAAAGTGGTGTTTTAATTGTAGTCTGCAGAAAAGGTTGCAAAAAGACGCTTGACACCACAAATAAACGGGCCTGTAAAAATTCTGACGGTCCTGTAAACCAGTTTTTACCGGCCCACATGCCTTGTGAAAGGTCAGAGCGAGTTTTAAGGCTGTTATTTCACTTGGATTTATGAAATTTGGGATAGGGATTCACTTTAGGGTCTCCGTCAAAATCTTTTGGAAAAACCCAAGATGGCTGCCAAAATGGCCGCCATATTTTGAATTGCCCACTGTGACCTTAGTATTTCCTTAGATTTATGATACTTGGTACAGGGATTCACTTAGGGGTTCCCTTAAAAAAATTTGGAAAATCCAAGATGGCTGCCAAAATGGCCACCATATTTTAAAATACCCACTGTAACTTTGGTATTTCACTTACATTTATGAACCTTGGTACAGGGATTTACTTAGGGGTTCCCCTCAAAATTTTGGAAAAATCCAAGGTGGCTGCCAAAATGGATGTTCTGAATTGCCCACTGTGACTTTAGTATTTCACTTAGATTTATGCAATTTGGTATAGGGATTCACTTAGGGGTTCCCCTCAGAAATTTTTGGAAAAATCCAAGATGGCTGCCAAAATGGCCACCATATTTTTAATTGCCCACGGTGACTTTAGTATTTCACCTAGATTTATGCAATTTGGTATAGGGGTTCACTTTGAATTGCCCACTGCGACTTTATTATTTGGTTTGGGGATTTGCTTAGGAGTTTTCCAAGATGGCTGCCGAAATGGACACCATATTTTGAAGTGCCCACTGTGACTTAAGTAGTTCACTTACAATTCTGAAATATGGTATAGGCATTTGCTAAGAGGTTCCCCACAAAGTTTTTATGGCTTGCAGCAAACACTATCAGTCTGGCAATAACTGCTTAATACAAAACAATCCACGTAATAATATATAAATCCCCCTGTTCATGATTTCAATCCCGAATATATAATCACCAAAGGCCGGTTTTGAATCCATGGATTCTTGTCTAAGTAAAAATCTACATATTGGGTGGCGCAACCCTTGATTGTTAGAGATGGACTTTAAGAATACCACCAAGCACACCAAAGGCATTGATTCATACCCCTGACCCATTGAAGAAAACGTTCCTTACAGTCCTCCAGACAATATTCTGTGAACGCATTTTGGTCATCCAAAGCCTTAATTCTCCGCCGGTGACTGAGACAAAAGCACCCATTGACTAAAGAAAGGAATAACCAGGACTTGAATAAATCAACATGTCACAGGAATAGCTGGGATGGATAATGTTGTCCATTTAGGTCTCTCCTTTATGCCAGTCGCAAGTCATGATGCAGGCAAGGAAATACACCCTTGCCCATCCTCTCTCCTCAGTGTGACCTTGTTTAGCTTACCCTGACCACATCATACACTGTTTTGTGAAGTTGTAACAAAAAGATTAACTCTCCTCCAGTGTGACAGACATAATTGAAATATCTAAAAGCAATTGAATGGATAGTTGAGTGTTTCATTGTGACCTGTTAGTTGTTTCAATTAGTTTCTTTGTATATATCCCGCAATTGCGAGTGAACACCATGAAAAAACCATTGAGTTCACACCATTGAGTTCATCCGTGTGAACTCAATGAAATAAATTATCTGACGTTGTTATACAAACAATAGGCAGTGATTGTTTATGTCATGATGTCACAATGGGCTGCTGGTGACGTCACAACAAACTGCTGCTCCAAACTTGGGAGAATTTGAAGTTATCAGACTAAAATTCAGTAGGGGAGACTGGGGCTGGTTGTCACAGGGGCAGGTTGTCACACTATGTAGAACTTAGATATGCTACTATTTCTATTTTAAGCGTGCAGGAGCACTGCCATTCTATATGAATGTTAAAAGGGGAGTGACTTAAGCCTATCTGTTGAATATATACCTATATCATTCAAAATCTTGACATCTTATGGGACATTTTTCAAAATTGAGCACTCGGGGCAGGTTGTCACACTCTCGGGGCAGGTTGTCACACTTTTGGTTAAGAGCTTGGATGCAGGAAGTGGGACTCTGTAAGGCAAATCTGGACTAAAACAAGTTATTTTGGACATATGAGGAATCCACTACTTGCCCAGTGCAGACCTCAACAAACATGCTACTGTGTGCAAGGGTGCTCCAAAGGAAGGCTTACCAAGCAGCACGAAAGCATTCTGATCAGCAAGAGGATGATTACAAAATTTTTTTGAAAATTTCTTTATAAATTTGAAATCGATTCATTTAGACACTATGCCTTATCTGCATACATCTTTAGTCTTAAATAGCATGTATAAATAAAAAATTCATATTTGTTTTAGTTTTTTGGTTAAAAAACCTGGTCCCAATGGGTAACAACCAGCTCCAAAAAAGTGTGACAACCTGCCCCGTCATTTTGTGACAACCTGCCCCGACTGATAAAAATATAAAAAAGGGGTGACCAAGGCCGTTCTTATCGATACGATACGATACGATAATAATTTATTGTCACTGTATACAGTAAAATTTGTTGTGGCATACGATATTCAAACAACAATAAATGTCAACGTATTTGCAATTTATACAAAAATAGTTTATACAATTTATACATAATTAAGCAGTCTAACACTTGCAGGTACGAATGATTTGCTGAACCTTGCTGTTCTTGCATATTGTGCTTGAAATCTCCTGCGTGATGGTAATAATTGGTAGCAACTATACAATGGATGTTGGCAATCTACTTTAATGGCTACTGCTTTTTGCCTGGCAAACTTCTCATATAATTCTAACAGAGTCTTTGCATTTTGCATACCTAGCCTTTTAGCATATTTGATGACTTTACATAATTTGTTTCTGGACACTTGTGTGCAATTTCCATACCATGCTGCCACACCAAAAGTAATCACAGACTCTACAACAGATCTATAAAAAAGTTCAACTATTGTGCTATCTACATGTAAATTGTACAGTTTTCTTACAAAGAACATCCTTGAATTGGCCTTCTTATAGATGGCGTTAACATTTGTTTCAAAATTTAATTTACAATCAATGATGGTCCCTAAGTATTTGTACTCCGCCACTCTTTCTACAACTTCATCATTTATAATAAGATCATCGTGTACATGTGGTGATCGCCTAAAATCTATGATCAATTCTTTCGTCTTTTGCACATTGAGTAATAAATAGTTATCTTTACACCACGTAACAAAAGATTTTACTTCTTTTTGATAATCATTGTCATTGTTAACACAAAGTCCCACAAGGGCAGTGTCATCTGCATATTTGTATACCTTACATGATGAACAACTAGATTGTCAGGAGTCTGTATATATAGTAAAAAGCAATGGTGAGAGGACGCATCCTTGCGGGGCGCCTGTTTCTGTATACACAGTCTCAGATAAAGTGCTATTAAATTTATCATATTTTTCACTACTTCTTCCTATCATTGTTTAAAGAAATGTTTACATAGTAAGTGTATTAACTGTACCTTTTTCAGCAACTATTTGATAAAGAGTAGGATAATATAGAAGTTGCAGGTAAAAATTTACTTTTTGTGAACGGAAATTTTTAATAGACTGTGTGCCTACCAGACTCCCTTCCAGGGGTCAAGATTTCTCAAAAATATCCCAGTGGGTTATAAAAGTAGTAATCAATGATTGGTTGAGCTGTGTAACTCTCTAGTTCAGTGCAATCAAAAGTGTGACAACCTGCCCCTGTGACAACCAGCCCCGGTCTCCCCTACAAACCACTGATAAAATCATTGCGGGATATAAATAAAACCCCATAACAGTGTAGTTCACAGCTATGAACATCATTCGTGCAACCATGTTTAGTAGCTGTGTCCCTTGTCAAATCTGGCATGCAGGAATGCTTTCCTACATTGGTTTAGCATAGGAATACACACATTTGGTGTGTTTGAAAGTATCATTAGAACCTAATATCATATTACTTGTGTCAAATATTGTCAATATCACTCATACAAGTGATGGAGAGGCATCTTTCCCACAATTCATTGGCTTTCTTGGTTTTAATACTGCCTGGCCCACCTAGCCGAACTTTATGTTTCAATGCCAACCACAGAATGACTGTCCAAATTGTCCTAAATTTTTGAAATCCATTCCAATACTGCTGAACCCAATCCTTCACAAAATTCATGGTTCTACATTGAAAAAATGGTTCTACATTGAAAACAAGTGTCCATATAAAGAAGTTGTGAAATTTCTGAACGCCCTTCAGACCTCGTAGTGCTAAAGCAAAATGATGAGATATAATTTTCATTTGTTTGTCATTTATTTCATAAAGTTGTGAGGAAAAGTAAAATGTGACGAAAAAGGGGTCCTACTTCCAAAAAAATTGATATATGTATATTTATCCCATGTCTAGGCACATTTTCTCCCCGATACTGTGTTTTTCCCTGGGCAATACAGCAGGGAAAAGGTCAGTATCGGGGAGAAAAGCAGTATAGGTCACCTGACCAGTATACTCCCTCATTTGCAGGGAATATACTGAAAACAGCCAATGAGAGACCAGCAATGAGACACACCCACAGAAAATCAGTATAGCGTCACATTCTCTGCTGCAGCTTCATGATCTTTTTTTGTAATTTTGAGAGTACAAAAAATTACCATCCTTTTGCAATTTGCCACTGATCTGTTAGGACTAGAGAGAAGCGGTTTGAAGCATTAGATCCAGAAGAAAATAATACATCAGATTGAAGCAGTTTTGAATTTCTATTTGGTACAGAAAATTTTCCAAAGCGATTTTCGGTAAATTCGTCTACTTTTTTCAAAGTGACTTAGTTGTACAAATACTGATTTATATGAATTTCCATCGGGATGAGGACCCCTTTTTATTTTGTTATATTGTTTCAGACAATATTTCACAACACATGACAAAGTAACAATGTTAAATTCTGTAGACTAGTGTTGTTTCAGCCCTATGGATCTTTTATTTCAGGAACGTTTTTCTGACTTGCGCGGCCGTTTTATTTTATTTCTCTGGATCTAATCAATATAGATACATCAGATTCACACAGTAGGTTGTACATATAGCATAGTTTACAAATCCAAAATTTCAAAGCGATATCTCAAAAACTCTTGCCACAAAAAAATCATAACTGAATCAAGAATTTTCAGTTCAAGCGTAAAATCACAACTTTTTTTTTGCTTAGTTCCATGGCCGTTTAACTTTATAGCTCAGAATGTAATAATACCTGGTCTATTAAATTCGCCATTACTATAGAACATTTTTATTCCAAAATTTTAAAATCATATCTCAAAAACTCTATTCTAGCCATAAAAAAACAACTTTGCTGAAACAAGAATTTTCGGTTCAAAAGTAGCATCACAAGAAATGTATGCATACATACATCATACATGTACAAAGATAATAGTTCAGAATTATTTTAAAAATGTGCCTAGACATGGGATAAAAAGGTTATACCATGGGTAGGTGCAGTACATCCCTGGTATACTCCCCTCCACCCCAGTATATTCCCTCGACCCTTCGGGTCTCGGGAATATACTGAGGTCTCGGGGAGTATACCGGGGATGTACTGCACCTACCCATGGTATAACCTCATAATATACATTTTTTTTAGGCCAACAGAGATCCTTGACATTATCTTACATAGAGCCTGCTTGGTTACATGTGGGTGTGCGGCTGCGGATGAATGTGTGCAAACTACCATTTAGCATGAATCATGCTACTCATGAAGCAGCCTTAAAATCAGTTCGGGAAAGTGCAGAATTCAGGAGCGCTCCCGAATTCGGGAACAGTGTTCCCGAATTCGGAAACTGTTCCCGAATTCAGGAGCATACATCAGTCTGAAGAGTAAAAACTGTTTGTTTCTTTTCAGCAGAGAGAGTTACTACACGAGAGTATTATTTATCCATGTATACAAGTATAGACCTATTATCCATGCATCTAGCTATTGACCTGGCTACTGACCTGGCCCTGACCTGGCCCTGACCTGGCTATTGACCTGTCTATCTCTCTGTGGCTAACTGTTGAATTCCTTCAGCTTAAAGACTTGATCTGCATGCTCTTTTAAGTATTTGTGACATCAGAAGCGATACAATGCTTCTTTGATGCCATCAGCATGACCAGTTACCTCCAAATAGCCCACACCAGCGCTGACGGGGCGTAAAACACAAACTCACTCAAACAAACTCAATGAGACTGAGAGTAATTGCTACAAAATAATAAATGTAATCTGATTTGATGAAAATGCATTTAGAATTTACAAGTGTCTGTCTCTCACCTCATTGTACTGCTTAATTTCTGGAAGATCATTAATTAAACACCCAGAGAATCTACCCTAGACGAATCCCTCAATGATCGCACATTATCATAAGATTTTGCGTCAGAGCGTCACAGCCAATCAGCGTGCAGTATTTCTCTCCGCTTCAAAACTTTACCGGCGATTTGTATGGAGACTATTGGGTCCTCAGAGACCTAAGACCTATCATTTTAAAGATCTCGGAGAGATCTATCTGTTGCAGCTGGAGTCGTATCTGTACGACTGACGGAAATGCGTGAATAGACGTAATCGTCCTCATTTGCATAACACGCTTGAAGGCCTGTTCATTGGTCAACATTGGGGGTGTGTCTGACTTAATCACTGAAGGCTTTGCTGAAGTGTAATTAAATTGAATTTAATCTAAATTTAATCTCAATTTCAGCATTCAGATCAATTCAGTTCATTTAATTTGTTTTGCTCTCTACTGCTACCAGGGATGCATCTCTTCACTATCAGGTCCGCTTCTGCAGTATAGCGGATGATTTCTGTCCATTTTAGTAGGTGTTTTGTTATTTTCTTTGCAACTCGGAGGAGTTGAGCTGAGAGCTATTGAAAGTAATGGATTTTTAGTCATGTTTACACTAAAGTTCCAACAAGTTTCCATTTTTGCGTGAGCTTGGACAGTGGCCAAGTAAGCACATATGTATAAGTGAAACCTGCCAAATATTGTGGATCCAGACAAGATATATTCCAGGGGTCTTCACGTCGTAATGACATTCACGGGCTTGCATTGGAACATTATCTTCAAAAATCTATATTCTATCACAGTGGCCCTCTATGACTATGGAAAGGATAGGACAGGAGAGGAGAGGATAGGAGAGGACAAGACATGCTGGACAGTTCAATCATCTCTCTCAGCAATAGAGAGTTACATAAATATAGAGATAGATAGATATAGAGATAGATAAAGATAGATATATTTAGAGATAGATAGATATATAGATAGATATGTCGGTATAGAGACAGAGAGATACAGAGACAGATAGATATAGAGACAGATAGATGAAGAGACAGATAGATATTCAGTGTAGAGACAAATGCAGAGATAGATAGCATTGGCGTAGCCAGAAATCCAAGAGTGGGGGGGGGGGCCAAGGGATGGCCAGGGTCTGAACCAGGGGGGCCCACCTTTTGCAGCATTTTTGCATTTTTGGGGCAATACAAGGGTAAAAATTAACACAGTGACACAAGCCCTCTTTACAGACGACATATATAGGAACACTGACGCGCTTTTCTTCAGGGAACACTTAGGCTACAGCATTTACTATTTCAATTGAATATTGTACAAAAGCCATTTAATATTCTTTCAGATTACTTTTTGAGAAATGACTTTCCATAAAACCAGTTGGGAGAAAGTGCAGAATGTTGATTTCGGGCGTTCGATTTGTTTTGCACACCGAATGAGAAAATAGCACTAGTTGATTCATAATGCTGATGACTCTCATGATCATCTTGGGGTTGGGAGGCACTTACTTTTGAAAGAGCACGGCCCTGTATGGATAAAATTGCCTGATACAACATCAATAACCATGCTTGTACATAAAGAAGAAAAACAATTGTGCATGCAATAATGTGATGTTGCAATCATTGCTACGATACAATATGATGTTGCATGGAACAGCTATGGATACATAGGCATACCAAAGGTGGGAATTGGGAAACATTAAGATCCGAGCACTTCAGCAAAGCCTTCAGTGAATAAATCAGACACACCCCCAAAGATGACCAATGAACAGGCTTTCACACAAGTTATGCAAATGAAGCTGATTTCGCTGTTTCGCACACTTCCGTAACGGTTACAAGAGTGATTCTCACATGGGCAGATAGATCTCTCTGAGACCTTCAAAATGATAGGTCATACATCTCTGAGAAGTCAATAGTTGCTTCGTAAATCGCCGGTAAACTTTTGAAGTGGAGAGGAATGCTGGGCGCTGATTGGCCATGACGCTCGTGACGTAAATCTATGATAATATGCGGCGATGGAAGGGTTCATCTAGGGTAGATTCTCTGGGTGGATCCGAGGCAACTGGGCAAACAATTCAGGTAGATTTTTAAATAAACATAAATAAAAACCAATGGTTTCGAAAAGAAAATATGTCTTTTGAAAAGTATTAAATCTGGATTGAGAAAAATTAGGGCAAATGTTGCTAGACCACCCTAAAAAGTTTGCATGCAGGTACGCCTATAGTTGCCAGACATTTTCAAAGAATATAGAAAATTGTCAAATGCCTTAGAAATTTTTAAAGGGCAACTTTCAAACTGGTGAGAATCGGGTATATAATTAAGTGAGCACCGACTCAGGTCACAAAGACGGACGTACTCTGTTGAAATAATGTTTCAAATTTCTCAAATCTGAAATGGGGGGGGCAGTAGGGGGGGGCACTAATCCATTTGGGGGGTCTTGGCCCCCTAGGCCCCCCATAGCTACACCACTGATAGATAGATATATGGATAGATAGATAGATAGATAAGAAAAAGGTAATATACGGTAAGGTAAGACAGACAGCAGACAGATAGCATACATTCAAGAGAAGCAGCTGCAGTAAAACTCATTCTACATGCATTGTGTGAATGAATGAAAAAAGTTATTTTATAAGGTAATATAAATGAATCTAAAGCCTCATCTATGAGATAACTGCTCATGTTGATTATTTATAATTAGTTATATAGAATATAATAGATGAAAATATGATCTGACCTGCTCAATTGAACAATTGCAGCACCTTCACTGCCGTACTATCAGTTAATTATGGCATATAAATCAATTTTAGTCTAATAAACTCGTAGCCTGACAAAATTCACATAATAAGTCAATGGAATCTTGGATTTACAACAGAATTTGTCATCTTATAAAGTTTGATTTGCTCTGTAAGGAAAACCACAGCATGGAATTTTTTTTCACAGGGTAGAATTCTTAATTACCTTGCAAACAACCAGTCTGGCCAATAAAAATCCATCCGATCTTAATACCCAACATCCGAGGGTCATTTAAAAATGTAACTCCCGAATTTGGGAACACTTTTGTTCCCGAATTTGGGAGCTGTTCCCGAATTTGGGAGCACCTTTGTCCCGAATTCGGGAGTGCTCCCGAATTCTGCACTTTCCCGAACTGAAATAAGATCTCAATACCAGACCTTTGTGTTATCTAACTATAATAACTTTGTGTTATCTAATTATGCCCCCCGCCTATGAGGGGGCATACTGTTTTCAGGTTGTCTGTCAGTCAGTCAATGAAAATAGATGGCATAATTATAATTAAATGTTTCATTATGTTTACACTTCCATTAACTTTTTCCTTCACACTACTTTATATTAGCACACCAAACTGTTTATTTACTAAAATGTATAAATGCCAAATGATATCTGCGAAAAACGTCCTGTGCAATACTTTTTAAATCAATAAACGCCCCAAAATTAGCTATTTCTCATCTGTGAATCTGTGACGCTAATGACAAAATATGATGCATATGACACTAATGGCTAATTGAATTGCTCCGGAGTCTCTAACTAGTAGTGCATCCAGTTGCATATAACTTTGTAAAAGATCATGAGCATAGAACGCCAATAGATATATAGATAGATATGTAAGTGCAGCCCTCTAGGCCCAATTCTGCTCACGAGGGTTGATTGATGAGATGGGAGAGAGAGCAGGAGTCCTCAACATGTTACACATTTACCCCATGTGAGGGATCTTTTACTTGCCCAGCACAGACACTGATACGTTATACATGTACAGCCCTCATTAGCTAAGAGGAAATGTACTTGAGATTGGGTGCATGAGCCACAAGGCCACTGGGGTCAATCTTGCCAGTACTGGAAAGTATTGCTACTCTAATTTTCTGCTACCCCAAATCGATTCACGTCGACATGACATTACTTAGTTCATTAATGCATGCTGCAGGCATTTACACAATGCAGAGGGGGATTGGGGGTATGTCTTTCGTTTGCGTCAGTGTTCTAGTTAGAATGGTCCAAATTTACTTGTGTCATGTACTTAAAAGAGTTATGAAATAATTATTGGGATTTGCCCTAAAAATATTTGGAAAATCCAAGATGGGTGCAAAATGGCCACCACATTTTTGAATGGCTGACAACAGTGCCTAGATGTCCACCATATTTTGAATTCCCACAGTGACTTTATGTTTGATGGGCCTCTAAGGGCCCCATTGTCAAGATTAGCGTTTATATTAACCGCTAAAACTTAATAGCCTGTTTTTGGCTATCTGATCACACAGCTCAATGTATTATTTTGTTTGGACCTGCCACTGTAAAAAGTCTCACTGATACTGGTAGAAAGTCTCAAGTGTTAAGTAAATGGATTTGGACACATCTGGTCACATGACCAGCACCTTTTTTGCTAAATTCTCCAAATTTGCCATTTCTGGAATCACCGACAATAAAAAGCTTAAACCTCCTCGTCATTTCAGGTTGTTCTTGCCCAAAAAGAGAAGTCAATACTTTACTTAGTTACTGCGCTGCAAGTGACAAACTCGTTATCTTTGAGGGCTGTCAATATCATTATGGTACCACACATTTACACCCAAGGGAGTATACGATCGTATGATTTCCACATTTTGATCGCCCTATACTATTACAGGGAACGATCATTGCGATCATCCTGTCAGCATTGCACAACATTGTGTCCGCATACCATTGATGTACGCGTACTATTGACGTACGCATTTGTCTGTCGTACGCATCTGTCTGTCATACGCATCATCTGTCGTCGTTTACTTTATTATTTCCAACTGTCAACCGAGCAACAATTTCACAGCAATCATTTTCGCCATGTTTACAACTTCGAAGTGCCTCTGATTGGTCCAGCCTAGGTGTCTCCAAGCTGGAGTATTTTTATTGCATTTTAATGTAACTTCAAGGCTTTATAACCTGGTCGTTATTTCAGTTTAAATTTTGAAAGTTATGTTTTTTGATTTAGAGTGTATAAATCTCCTGTGGGTTAAAAGCAAATTAAGAATTGTTGAATTGCAAAAAAGTTATTTGGGGTCCATATTCAGGCTATTCAGTGAAAGGTCTATTTCATAGTGATGCATGGATAGTGAAAATAGCCGGATACAGAATAATGCGACTACACCAACTGCCTGATACCGTTTTTCAGCTTTCGCGTTTGATTATAAATATTTTTTCTGAGAGCAAAGAGATATCATGTCCGGCAGGAGGACTGTTCCTCTGATGGAATATTTTTCGTTATGTTCTGTAATTGATTTCAAATTTTTAAGATGGTTACTCTGTCCTTATAATATTTTTTCATTTGTTATCAAAGTTCTTATAGCTTTTCACTTATTTTTGATCATCCCAGATATCTGGTTCCGACACCCTGATTTTGCCGGATACTGGATATCCTGCAAATTCTAATATCTCGCCAGATACCTTGCCGGATATCCGTGCATCCCTACTATTGCATAAGGGCAATGACTACCCTTCATTTCGAATCACCATGGCAACCCAAAAGTATAAAGCTATGTTAACTGAGGGTAACGGAATTTGGCATGCAGGCCTCAAAGTGAGGCCGTACAATATCCAGAACCAGAAAGAACAAAAGGGTCCACAGAAGAACAACCAGGGAAGACACCCAGCAGATCATTGACGAAGACCCAACTCTCACAAGCATTTCACTGGAAGGGCATAAGTCGCAAAAATTCAACATGATCACACAAACTATCGAGGAGGTTATGACCAAGCGATGTGGGATGCACGGCATCGTTTAGATAGTCCCTCAACAGCTTCGGATAGGATATGGTGCCCGATGCCACACCACCAATCATACGAATATCACGCTGACGCCCGTTACGATATCGAGTGGCCTCAGCTACCCCACAGTTTGTGATGCAGCAAATTCATCAACAACAGTTATGAACCCCATTGTAGGAACTCAGCGTTCATGTGCCTCTAATAGGGCTGCTATACCCATGACTGCTAATATTGACCAAAAACGTACTCCTAAACTCCCTGCAATCTCCTGTGCAAACACTCAATCTGTCCGTCACAAGGTCAATGACCTTTCTTCAACTGCCAGGGAACTGAAAGCTGATGTAGTGTGTGCTGTGGAGACATGGCTTAGTAATGACATCATTGATGGTGCCATATGTTTGGGCCAACAGATCAGCCCACCACCAAGGCATGACTGTTGTAATAGAATTGGGTTCATTTCAAGGTTTGGTAAAACCTCATCAACAATGAATTCGAGACAATGTGGCTGACACTATGCCCCGTGCCTGTAGCCGTATTATCCTTGGTGTCATCTACCATGCTGACAACTCAAAGGAAAGCCACCACGTGATGGCCAGTCACATCATTGGTACAGTGGACCACATAACACGTGTCCATCCATACGCTTGTCTTGTCCTCACAGTGTCTGCGCCTTGTTGGATTTGCTAGTGGTCCAAACAGACCAGTAGAGACAATGAGCTACTGGTCCAGACATATTCCTGCTGGTCCAAATACTTGAGGCGTCTGATGGATTTTTCCCTATTTGTGCATGACTATTAATTCATTTAACATATTATTAATCAAATTTACTTGTAAAAAGGTGGTTTTTTTTGAGAGAGACAAATCGGTAATTGACCCCCATGCTTACTCTTAATTGGATCACTTAATTGAAGTCAGACATTTTAAATTTAGAGGTTGAAAAATGTTAATTTTTTTTAGAGATGCTTGCTTGCTTGCAAGCGCGTCTCTATTGTGGGAGGAAGGTTCACTAAACTTATGACATCTGCCAAGGTCGTGCTGTTTAATCTCTGACATTAAAACTTTGCATACAGTCTCTATAGAATTTTATCTTGCTTTGATAAACTTTTTGTGGCTTTCTGAGATGAAAAAATTAATAAAGAAAACAAACAGGCTGGCTTTCTTCAGGTCAAAGGTCAATCAGTTAACTGGGTCATGCTGACCTACTTTTGCATGTGGTTGCCGCCGAAATAGCAGAGTGTGAATCCAACCTTTTAAAACAATCTAAGCTTCTAATTGGTGCTGAGTAATCTTCATTGTATCCCTGAATGTAATTTTGCCCCTAATAAATTACAACTACGACTATCAGTGCTTCATTGGCATTATACCACTGGAAGTGTCTGATAACTCTGATTGGCATTGAAGTGTCAGTGTTTTCTTAGGGTCTAATTGGCATTGAAATGTCAACTGACCTGAAGTGCAATTATCTGTTTCAACTAGACTTTAAGGCTTTAAGGAAAGGGGTAGGAAGGGGGAAAGGAAGGGAGCAAGATTGTTGATTTTTTTTAATCCAGTTATTTAAACCATGATTTAAATCAAATAACTCAATTTAAATCAAATAGGCCTAATGATTTTAATGCATTCAAATTATTATTTAAATCATGATTCAAATCCCATTGATTGAATCTGACAACCCTGGAAGAAAGGAAGAGGGAAAGAAGGAGTGAAGGATGGAAAAAGGGAGAAAGGAAGGAAAGACGACGATGTATATATCATATATAGAGAGATAGCATAGGAATATTCCTCTGTGGAGATAACTAGATCCTTGGATCCTTGTAGATGTAGATAGACAGACAGGCAAAGGGTAGATAGGCAGTCTATCTACAAGCATCTCTTAAAGTGCTTGCACCTTATTTTTTTTAAATTAGATACAATTATATGGCTTATTTATTTGGGCTTGGCCTATATAATAGTGCTTGATCATTTGATAAATTGATTTAACCCCATCAAAAGCAATCAAAGTCCAGTGCCGTGAGTTGGTAAAATTTCAGTTTTGGGCCAATATGCACTTACATTTTAGGTCATATCTCAGCCCCATAGAGGAATTTATGCCGGTATTATGGATCGAATGATAGGCAAAAATATCTTTTTTGATGTAAATAGCATCAATTGCATCCATATGTCACTGGTCTTGAGATAATGTGTGATACATGATTGCAGTTAGGGAAATTTTTGTTGTCTCGCCTGGACACTACATGTAAATGTTTTGCATACAACTTTCAAATACAGGAAAAATGATGGATTTAGGATCAAAATTGCAATGCATTACTGTTCCCTGATTAAGTGGGCATCTTGTGAATCCAGAAAAATGGCAATTGGATGTTTCTATACTTTTTTTAATACACCTTTTGTAATCCTCGGTTGGTGTGTCCCGGGTGAAGCTTAAAAGTGCAATGTGATTTTTGATGACACAGATAAACCACTGATCGAAACATTTTCGGAAAATTTGATATACCAATGCATTGCTCATGACCTTGTCTGTCAGGAATATATCACTTAAAGTGGCTAAGGCTGTTGCGCTGGAAGCTGTGATGTCTTGAGTAAGACTGACAACAGCGCGACGCTCTTATATTCTGCAAACATTCTTTGGGACTTCTCTTGTTCGGGTACTTCCTGATGAAGGTTGTTGCTGGAATTCTTGCATTCTTGGTATTATTGTCATGCTCATGAGCCTGGCTTTGTATTAGTGTGTAGAATAGGGTAGAAAGTCCAACCCATAATGGCATTAGAGCCCTATCTTTGAGACTGACAAAAAATGCGACGCTCTCGCATTTTGTAATATTTATGAGGACCTTCCTTCTTTACACGCTTCTTGATGAAGGCTAGTGGAAGGAAAGTTACCTTTTCTGATATGATTTTGTTGCTCATTAGCCCAGGTTTCTATTTGTCTATACAACGCGGTTGTAACTGTAACCTATCATGGTATTAGTGGCCTGTCTTTGTCACTGACAACAAATGTGGCACTCTTACACTTCGTAAAAATGTATGTTCAGACATGTTTCGTTCAAATGCTTTGTGATAAAGACTCTTTACTGGAATTTTCACTTGTTTGATATTGTGTTGTTACACTTGAGCTTAGCTTTCCATTGGTATATACAATATGGTTTTTAGTCAAGCCTATCATGGTATAATGGCCCTGTGTTTATGGCTGACAAAAAGTGCAAAGCTTGCTTTCTGCTTTACCTGCTACTTACACCATAGAAGGTATGAGAAGGCAAATAATGAAAAATCTGTTTTTTGTTTGTTTTAAGAATATTATTCAACAAAACATGTGCAAGTTTCATAGTGATATCTTAAAAAGTCATCGCTGCAGAGGTATTTGAAGAAACAAAGTTTCGTTTTGCATAAACTGCACTTTAAGTTAGTATTCTCTTCACATTCATGTTTAAATTTACTAGCATAATTTTGCATAGACGTCACAAAAACGCATATACTACCTCAAATTTTTGGATTTGGAATCTAGTAACACATAGGAAGCATATCAGTGATTATTTATTTTTTGGCCAATTTCACCAGAAATTCCAATTTTCACCAGCTTGTGGCATTGGTCCTCAAGCATTGTATCACAGTGTAAGTTGTCATTCACAATTGCACTTCAGCTGTCACTATCAGCTGTGACTGCTGACTGGGGACTTCAATACCACTTGACTGAACTGGGTGAAATTACCTTGAATCAGTCTGAAATACTCTAAATTGCAATCAATCTGATTGGATTGCCATGTTGGTCACCATCACTTCAAAAATCCTGCTAATTGCTCTCTGCCTATGTACGTGAATGACGCTAATAGACGTGAGAGATAATAGGTCATGTTGGAGCTTGGTGAGAAGCTACTCGCCGGTCTGGACCACTGCAGGCAATATCCTACTCGCCCAGGCCCTTTAGTAGTCGTGTTTGGCGACTGGGCGAGTGCCCAGTGCAGACACTGTCTTCACTGGAGACTTTAACCAATTCCCCATAAAGCGGCTCAACTGCAAGTTGTTCAGCTTGTTAAAGAACCCACAAGAGGCAGTGCAGTGTTGGATATATTCTTCACAGACAGCCAAATGTTCTACCCATCTTGTGGAACGACATCCCCTGTTGGTACCTCTGACCACAAAAGTATTGTGGCCTACCCTGATTGCTGGAAGTATGATCGAGGCTGTTCCACCTCAGTTGTCACATGAATTAATGGTGAAAATGAAAGGGCTCTATTTGCTGATGCATTGTGCAAAATCTGTTGGGAGAGCTTGTATCACCTGACTAATGTGTCTGACAAGGCTGCCATGTTCATCAAAACTCTTACTGAATTGCTTAATACACATTTCCTTTTCAAATGGATTGCGTGTTCGGATTTTGTGTGACTTTGCTCACATACTGGCTGCTCCCCTTGCTTCCATTTCTTCCTTGCGACAAGGTTTTATGCCAGATGTATGGAAACATTCTGACACTGTACCACTACCCAAGTCAATGCCTACTAGATCTATAGAAACTGATCTCAGACCGATTTCAGTTAAATCCGTGGCAGCCAAAGTGATTGAATACTTACCTGTTAAGTCCATGTACAACTTAATGGAAGAATCTCTTGACAGGAATCAGTTTGGTGGTGTGCGAGAGTCATCAACAGCAATGGCCTTGATCCTACACTACGTCGCAAACCATACTGACATTGCCTCGAACACAGTGAGAATGCTTCTTTGTGACTTTTAAAAAGCTTTTGATCTTGTAGATCACTCGATACAAGGTGGACTGCCCATTTTCTCCACAATAGATCACAAAATCTCGAAGTTGGATTCTACAAATCGGATGTGTTGACCATGAATGCAGGTTGTCCTCAGGGAACACTGTTAGGCCCGTTAGCCTTCATTACTTACATTAATGACATGCGCCTATGCGAAATATATTGATGACACCACCATCTTACATTCCTCGGCTAGGGGGACACTGGTGAAACTGAGTGTCTACAAGAAGTAATTGAATATCTGAATTCATGGGCGTCGCTGAACAAAATGCGTTTCAATGTCGGTAAAACAAAGGAAATCGTCTTCAGCTTCTCAAGACAAGACACATCACCCCCAACACTAACTCTTTCAGATACTGAGATAGAATAAGTGGATGAAGCGATGATTCTGGGAGTGATAGTGAGATCAGACTTAAAGTGGAATTTGCATGTGTTGTCAATCATAAAAAAGGTCAAAAAACGCTTTGCAAAAGAGCAGGTATGAAGACGAATGATCTCATCACAATATATACCAGTCTGGTAACATCTGTACTGGAATACTGCTCTGTTGCCTGGCACACGTCATTCCCACAATACTTGCATCACGACATAGAGCACAAACAGAAACGAGCATTGGCAACAATTTTTAGCTCGTCTGTTTTCTTTGAAAACGAAGAGCTATTGTCGTCATTCGATCGTCGTCGTCGTCGGCGTCATTGTCCCGGTTAAGGTTTGTGTAAGTGTCCATTTGTGACCTTAGTTTTCAATTTTGAGTTATAAAATTTGGTACAGGTATGGTACTGTGGGTATGGATTGGGGACATGTCGAGAAATCCAAGATGGCTACCAAAATGGCCGCCACAAAATGGCCGCCATTCTTGAACTGCCCACTGTGACCTTAGTTTTCAACTTAGAGTTATGAAATTTGGTACAGGTATTGGCCTGTGGGTATGGATCGGGAACAGTTGAGAAATCCATGATGGTGGCTATTTTGACAGCCATCTTTCTTCATTTCTTGAACTGCCCATTGTCCTCTCAATATTCCTCTTAGAGTAATGAAATTTGATACAGGTATTTGCCTGTGGGCATGAATCGGGAACATATTGAGAAATCCAAGATGCCACCAAAATTGCAACTTCAAATGCCTGACATCCTTGAACTGCCCATTTTTACCTTACTATTTTGCTTGCCGGCCATGGATCAGTAAAATGTTGATAAATCCAAGATGGTGGTCATTTTGGCAGCCATCTTTCTTTATTCTTGAACTGCCCATTGTAACCTTGAAATTTTGCTTAGTGTTATGAAATTAGGTATTGACCTGTGGGTTATAATCTGGCACACATTAATAGATTTCACATTAAAAGACGAGCGTTGAAACCGCTTGCGGTTCTGGTTCCTGACAAACAGTATGTCGATGCCCTAAACCTGGCAAATTTGGGCACATTTTATGATCGCCGTGAGATTCACCACGAGAAACTGTTTAGATCGATGCAACAAGGCAATCACAAACTCAGTGATCTCATTCCCCCAGCCAGGAGCATTCAACATGACCTGCGTCATTCAGTGCCATTTAATTTGAGTCAGCCAAAGGGTAAAGACTAGGGCTATCACGAAATCTATTGCCCAAAATTGAATCGTAATCGATTAATCGCCGTTTTCCCGCCATTCTAGGCACAGGGAGAAGTTCTGTTCCTTTCTACATCATCGTCTTGAAGAAAAGGTTATACAGACTTCGGTATTTCATTGAGAATGCGAATTGCAATTAGGACCTCACACTTCTGTGTTTGTAATCTGCTTCAATCCAGTATAACTCAATCCAATTAGCCAATCCAATTGACAAATCCAGTTGCAATTTACTCTGAACACCTGGAATTTGACAGCCATACAAGTCTCCCAGATACAAATATACAAATAACAGATTAATCGATTTTGGAAACTGCAATCGATTTTTAACCAAAATCTAATTGGCGGCGATTAATCGGTTAATCGAGAGAGCCCTATAAAAGACTATCGGACAGTTTGTGCAATACTGTTTTAGACACTTTATGTGATATCTTTGTACTCTGGCTTTTTTTATCATGTATATCCTGTCAGTTTTTTTTAAATTAAAATTTTTTAAACTGTTTTCTTCTTTTTATTTTATATTAGGGATGGACGCCGGTTCGCCGTATATCGGGCGTACCGGTTCTTTCCACTGGTTTGATGACCGAAATCGACGACATACGCTTTCAGTTTGATCCATTCCTACATTCTACATAGTTAATTTCTATGCAAAAATGACTTTATTAAGCAAAAAAATCTGAAAAATCGCAAGTTAAACATTCATGGACCTTCGCCCAGGTTGCAGCCCATGAGAAAATGCACTAAATTGAGGATCGGGCTGAATTTGCGCATCCCGATAGGCACCGAAAATCGAAAAAACGTATCGACGATAGTATTGTATCAAACTTGGCAAACGGTGTCCATCCCTATCATATATACACTATATTTTTAACTTCATATACATATTTATATACACATTTCACATAATTCAACAATGTAATATCCTCTTTTACATATGTTGCAATAAATATACTTTACTTAGGTATCTCTGCACTTTCCCTTAAAGCATTTATTCCTGGGTAAGGTGAAGGCACTGTTGTAATATTTCATTGCTCTATTGCACCATTCGGGCTGCTGTTTCTACTAGCTCCTACAAGCACTCGAGCTACTCCACTAGTGCATTTTCATGGTAGCTTCCTGAAAAATGCACTTGGAGGCGGACTCCTTCCATATTATTGGTACAAAGAGAGAGAGAGAGTGAAATGGGCTCACATACTCGTCCCCCCCCCCACCCTCTTGGGCTTACAATTCACTTTTGAAATAACACAAATGTAATAGATGTAATAGAAGTGAGCAAAACAAATATAACAGAACTGAGTAATACAAATTAAAAATAAATGGAATAATTTGTGATACATATATAAGTATAGACATATTTCCAATATAAAACTACGATAATAAACAAATTCCTACTTTGATATTTGTTTAAGTTATGCTATTTCATAAACATTTGAAACATGCATTTGTATATATCTGGGTGATAACAGAACCACACATTTTGAAAGTTGTGTTAGCACATTTGAAGTACATAAATCTAATAAATTTGAACACTTATAAATAATTGCTTTGGGATAATGTCGTCTAAGGCCAAAATACATCCCATTATGTGAAAAAACTCAATTCTATGTATGTCAATAGCACATAAGATAATTCATTGGTGGTCACTGCAGTCATTTACGCAAAGCATTGGGGAGTGGGTTTGGAGGAGGGAGTTTGGGGGAGGGGGGATATGTTTGTCTTTCATGACAGTATTCTAGTTTGATCTTTATATAACTGAAGTGTTTATTCTATGCCATAATGAACTAACCTGAGGTAGGCCTATCAGCAATTACTAGAAGAGGCACAAATGCAAGTTTCTATGACTTTGCCTGTTGTATGTGTAGGCTCATGGTTGTAAAAGACTTGTATGCTCTATGCTGTAATCTATAGTCTTGACATGGAGTGCCGGGAAATTTCTACCACTGCATCAGGCACTTTCTCTTGTCTTACAGCTACTCTTCTTAAAAATGTTACCTACATGCCCATGTTGTTTCCCTTCCTAATCCTCTTACAGAATTGTACCCACTGTTTGATGTTTTTGTCATTTTTCACATTTTGTTTAATGCCATTTTTTTTATTTGTTTCAGATAACTTCTCAAGTGTCCTGTGAAGTAGTCGTCCGGTCGTGTTTATCAGTGAAGAAGTACTTCGTTGCCTGCTGGATTTGACCATCTACATAATCCTTGCTGTCTGGGCTTCTGCAGTCTGCTGTCTGTTGACCGCATATCTTCACTTTGGAGTTGGCTGTGCTCCCTGTGAAGTATAAACAGCCTTAGTGCCTTGGAGTGTGCTGGTTCCTTGGCTTTAATTGACAGCAATTACATTATCTTCCCCTGGAGTGCCTGGCTCCTTCGGTCGTAAATACAGGATTACATTGAGCTTCCCCTGGAGTGCCTGGCTCCTTTGGTCGTAAAAACAGGTGTACATTGATCTTCCCCTGGAGTGCCTGGCTCCTTCGGTCGTAAATACAGGTGTACATTGATCTTCCCCTGGAGTGCCTGGCTCCTTCGGTCGTAAATACAGGTGTACTGGAATAATTACGAGAAAAATTACGAGAGAAATTACCGGAGAAAATTGCGATAAAACTTCGTTGTTCTTCCACTGGAGTTGTCCAGTAAAATTATCTAGAAAACATTACAAGCTAAATTACACAAAAACAAATTTCTGTGAATGCTTTCCTGCTGTTTCTGTTGTACATATACTGTGAAACGAGCTGTGGTGGAACAATTCATATTATTTGACATTCTTGTCTAACACTTGACATTTTGTTGTAATTGATTTATTAAAGTGACTTTTTGATACTTGTTAGTTTGCACTGAAGTCTTTTTTCATATATCTTGGTGTTTTTATCCCATACAACATTTTTTAGCTACATTTCAAGTGAAATCTGGATTCAGTTACCTCCTTCTTGTCATTTCTAAAATAAGCCTTCATAACAAAACATTACACAATTGATAATCGCCAATAGAATCAATCTGCTTCACGATGAGGGGTAGAAAACGGAAATCAGCAAGAAGTCTGAGGGAAATGCGGAAAGCAAAAAAAAATCGGAACGAAGAAATTCCTAATATTGATGTACCAGACAAAAACCACTCAGAGGAAAATGATGAAACCAAATCAGTGCCGCCAAGTAAAAGATTGAAAATACAATCTGACGAAGTGACATTAGACCCATGTAGCAGTAGCGATGAGACCTATGAGTTGCCATCTCAAATGAATTGTACCAGTAGTGATGAAGACTATGAATCAGATAGCATGAAAAGGAAAAATTATAATAGGCGAGCTACTCGTTCCAGGTATAGAATTGATCGCAAGTACAACAATGATAGAAGGAAACAGTCTTCAGACAAATACAAAATGGATGCTAAATATAGAGCTAGTGTTCAACAGGCTTCCAAAGACAAGTACAAACTTGATGAACAGTTCAGGGCCAATGTTCAACAGCATTCCAAAGACAAGTATAAACTTGATGACGAGTTCAGGTCCAATGTTCAGCAGCATTCCAAAGACAAGTATAAACTTGATGACGAGTTCAGGTCCAATGTTCAGCAGCATTCCAAAGACAAGTATAAACTTGATGACGAGTTCAGGTCCAATGTTCAGCAGCATTCCAAAGACAAGTATAAACTTGATGAAGATTTCAGAACCAATGTTCGAGAACGAAGTTGCCATAAATATGAAACCAATGAACAACATAAAGCTGATGTCAAAGCCAGAGCAGCTGCTCAATATGAACAGAAACAAGTTGATAGAACCCATCTAGAAAAAGTTGCTGATGAATTTTCAACTGGTTGCCTTGAAGGTCCTGAAAATGTCTGTTGTTCATGTCACAGACTTGAATTCTCATACCAGGTTACAAAGTGCCATCCAGAAAACTATGATCAAGTTTTGGCTGAAAAGTGTATCACAATTTCAAATCTTCACAAGTGCTCAGATAACTGTTCCCAACCTTGTGTTAGCAAAGATGAAGCAAATGGTGATTATGTAATTTGCGCAACGTGCAATAGACACTTGAAACAAGGAAATATGCCACCACAATGTGCAGCCAATAATCTCCAGATGTGTGCCATACCAGAGGAATTTGTTGATTTGAATACACTTGAAGAGCAGTTGATTTCACTGTCAATTCCTTTCATGAAAATCATACCTCTGCCAAAAGGTCAGCAACCTGGCATTAAAGGACCTGTAATCTGTGTAAGATGTGACCCAAAACAAACCACAAAGTCATTACCCAGACCATTGTCGGAATCCCAAATTCTAGCAATTAAGTTGAAGCGTAAATTGGAATACCGTGGCCATGCTCAGTTCAAAATGGTACATCTCAAGAAAATTGAAAATGCTTTAAGGAAATTGAAAGAAATTAACCCTTTATATGCTGATGTTGAACTCGACCCTACATGGGCAGATGAAAGTGAAACAGACCTAGACAACATTCTTGATGAACATCCAATAGACCTCACAACAAATGATGATGATGTTAATAAGAACACCAGTGAAACAGATGAAGATACTTCTAATGAATTAGGTGGACTTGGACATGACACTTACCTGGAGCCTCTTGATATAAGAGCTGAAGCAATGCAGGAGTTACAAAATCGAATTATTTCTATTGCACCTGCTGAAGGTAACAAACCTCACTCGTTACTGGACACACCAAATGATGAAATGAAAGCATTTCCAACTTTATTTCCACATGGCATAAATGGTTTAGATGAAGAAAGAGAAGTGAAATTATCAAGGGCAAAATACTTTGCAGCTAGATTACTTGGAAATGATTTAAGATTTGCAAAGAACTCAAATTACATCTTTTATGCTCAAGCGCAAGTAGAATTAGAGAAACTTCTGTCTGGTATTTCTATTCAAACCCGTAAAGGCACTAAGACACACAGTGGAAACAAAATAACAGCATCAATGTTGTCAGATACAGACACACTTATGAAGCTAATGAATTCGGATCATGTATTTGGTTACATGGATTCTATGCGAGGTAGTCCTCAATACTGGAAGAAAACTATGAATGATCTTTTTGCCATGATACGACAATTAGGAATTCCAACATGGTTTTGCACATTCACTGCTGCTGAATTGTCACGCTGGCCAGAAATTGTTGAGGTAATCGCACGGCAAAATGGGCAAGAGGTAGATTTCAACTTGTTAGATTTCAAAGAGAAATGTGAAATCCTCAGAAGCAATCCTGTCACAGCTGTCCGTATGTTCTATCACAGAGTGAATCTTCTTATGCGTCTGTTGAAAAGTCCTTCGAATCCAATTGGAAAGATTACTGATTACTTTTACAGAGTTGAATTTCAACAAAGAGGTGCCCCACACATTCACTGTTTGTTTTGGATCGAAGATGCTCCACAAATAGATGTCAATCCAGATTCAGAAGTGATATCATTTATCAACAGGTACATTGGCGTTAGTAATGTTGATGAAACAAATGAACTGCATGAGATTATAAAAGCTGTCCAAACACACAGTAAATCACATACCAAGTCATGCAAGAAAGGCTCAAAAGAATGCAGGTTTAATTTTCCAAAGCCAATAATGGAAGAAACAACAATTGTGAGACCGAAAGAAAGCACAAACAATCCATCACAGCAAAATAAATCTGAGAAGTCATGGAATAAATCACTTGCAGAAGTATACCTCACAAATCTCTCGGAGATTCTCAGTGGAGATGTTTCAGGCCTTACAACTCAAGAAATACTGAATGATGCAGGCTTTGAAAACCATGCAGACTTGGTCAGTGCTTTGGCATCACTTACAAAAAAGACCACTATCTACTTGAAAAGAAATGCAGATGATGTATGGATAAATCCATATCCTAAGTCAATCCTTTCCACCTGGAACGCAAACACAGACATTCAGTTCATTACCGACGCTTACTCCTGTGTTATGTACATTCTCAGCTACATCAGCAAGTCTGAACATGAATTAGGTGAACTCTTGAGAGAAGCAAAACTTGAACTAGCAACCGAATCACCAAGTGATGACTTGAAAACACAAATGAAAAAGCTTGGCTTTGTATATTTTGAAAATCGTGAGGTATCAGTACAGGAAGCAGTAGTGAGAACAATTGGAGGTTTGCCATTGAAGCAGTCATCTCGCAATACCATGTTCATACCAACTGATGAAAATCAAGTCCGCCTTTCAAAGCCCCTTATTCACATTATGAATGAAGCAAAAACTGATGGTGATAGTGATGATATTTGGGTAACATGCCTCTATGACAAATACAAAGCCAGACCATTGACATGTGAATTTGACAAAATGTGTCAAGCAGAATTTGCGTCATACTACAGATTTGCTTCAAAATCTGAGGGAGAAGCTGCAGTTGCTAAAAAAAATCCAAATGCACATGCTTTGCAACATGACTTGGGATACGTAATCAAACGTACCAGAGCACCACCTGCAGTTATCCGTTTCCCCAAGCATTCTCCGACCAAAGAACCTGAAAAGCACCACTTGTCACTGCTGAAACTGTTCTTACCACACAGAGTAGAGGAAGCACTGAAGCCGACTGGTTTTGAAACTTTCCAGGAATTCTGTGAGACAGGTCACATCAGACTGATACCTTCAGAAGAGCTTGAATCTGTGATTTCCATAATCAACACAAACAAAGCCAAATTTGACAAAATCAGTGATCATTTGCAAGAAGCATGGCAACAACTACAGCAAAATGGACGAATGGAAGATGCCTGGGCACAAATTGGGCCGAATTCTGAACAAGAACGCCTTGAAAATGGTGATGATGTACTCAATGATGATGTTGAAATTGGACCAAATGAAATGCCCGACTTGGATGACAATCAAGACGAATCTACTCCAAACTCTCTCTGTTCTTATGAACTATTAGGAGATTCTACTCGAGGATTACTGCAAACAATGAATGCCAAACAGAGACAAGTCTTTTACTATGTACGGCAATGGTGCGTCCAAGTTGCTCAAGGTTCAAAACCAAAACCAATACATTTGTTTACTAACGGTGGAGCTGGTGTTGGCAAATCACACCTAATCAAATGTATATACAATGAAGCGAGTAAAATACTGAGAAATGGAGAAAGTCCACTTGACACTACTGTTTTGCTTACTGCCCCAACTGGAACAGCTGCTTGTAATTTGGGAGGAGCACACACTCTGCATTCAGCCTTCAAAATACCACCAAAACTGCCACTTCGATACGAACCACTCACAAATGACACTGTGAACACACTTATGGCAACACTTGGAAACCTGAAACTACTCATTATTGATGAAATATCAATGGTAGATCGCAAGGTTCTTTCCTATGTTCATGGACGTCTAAGACAGGTGAAACAAGTGAGATCAACTGACAAAGAGGCTTGGTTTGGAAATGTTAGTGTGATAGCAGTCGGTGACTTTTATCAATTACCACCCGTCAAAGCAAAAAGTCTGATGAAACCAGACAGGAGTCAAGGAACTGATATTTGGCATGATCTCTTTTACATGGTTGAATTGAATGAAATAATGCGACAGAAAGATGACCAGCTCTTCGCTGAACTGCTTAATTCAATCAGAATCCACCCAAAAAATGAGCCCTTGTCACAAGCACATGAGGAATCTTTGAAAAGCAGATGTAATCGAGAAGATGTGCCTGAAGATGCCCTTCATGTATTTGCAACAAACAGCAAAGTTCTCAAGCACAACACAGCCATGATAAAGAAAACGTGCTCAGACATAGTTGATGTACTTGCCACAGACTATGAAAAGGAAGCAGGAACTGGAAAAATCAAGAGACTCGACCACCATGTAAAGGGATCAAATGACGATCTATTAGACAAATTACAATTAGCCAAGGGAGCACGTGTTATGTTGACAAGAAATATGGATGTGTCAAAAGGTCTTGTGAATGGGGCTTTTGGAACTGTTGTGGACTTACATGTCTCATCAGAAGACAGTACAAAGTATGTGTCAGTCAAATTTGACAGAGGTGGTCAAGTACAGAACATACATTTGCATGAACAAGTCATGTCAAATAGGAAGGCAACTACACGCCGACAGTTTCCACTGAAACTTGCATGGTCTTGCACGATACACAAAACGCAAGGAATGACTGTTGACAAATGTGTCGTAGACATGGCTGGGATATTTGCTGCCGGACAAGCATATGTTGCATTGAGCAGAGTAACAAGCATGAATGGTCTGTACATCAGGAATTACAATGCATCCACAATCTTTCGCTCTGAAGATGTCCATGAACACTTGGAAACAATGAGTGCCCCACCAGACTTCAAAGAACAACTTGCTCATGAAGATGTCATGCTAACTGTACTCCATCACAATGTACAAGGCTTGCATTCAAAACTTCCAGACATCAAGAATCATATGGAACTCCATTCAGATGTACTGATGTTTAATGAGACTTGGCTGAAGAAACAGTATTCAGATGACCACATACATATCGATGGATATGTACCTTACAGGCAAGATCGATCAGTTAGAGACAAAGGTGGTGTCATGATGTATGTGCGGAATACGCATTCAGCAAAGAGACTGGAAACAAATGTCAATGGAATTGAGCATGTAGCATTAGCAGTAACAACACCCTGTGGTGATGAATACTTGCTTATCAGTGTGTACAGATCACAACAGATTTCCATTCCAAAGTTCCGATCATTGTTGCAGAGTCTCCTTAACTTTGTCGCTAGTACCGATTTTGACAATATTGTAATTGCTGGAGATTTCAATGAGAACTTGCTCAGTCAACCTCCACACAGCATTCATGATATCTTCACATGTGAATATGGATACACACAACATGTCCTAGCACCTACAAGACAAGAATCACTGCTTGATGCTGTTTACACAAAGACTGTGAAGAAGGTTGAAGCTAATGTCATACCTACATATTACTCAGACCATGATGCTGTGCGAACTGAAATATTCTCAGTAACTGAGGCTGAAGCTTCTCAGACACTCAACACAAATTCTCATAAAAACAAAGGCAAATCAGCGAAAGTAAATGTTCAAGAGCAGAACAAAACTGCACATGTTGACCAGAAAGTTGCAAGATCCAAAAAAAAGGCGCAACCTAACAAATCACCACCAACTAATGAGAAAAAACCGGTGAAGCCAAAAAAAATGCAAAGTATGCCACAACAAGCCGCGAACACATTCCCATCTTCTTCACACAGACCTTCAACAACTCCAACAATTTCCACTTCAAACAGACAACCCAGAAATATTCCAGCTGGATTATGCAACTTTGGAAACACTTGCTTTCTTAACAGTGTGTTACAAATGTTATTCGCAATCTCGGAGCTTCAACCTCTGTTTGATATCAATCACCCAGTGACCAGGACACTTACTCAACTGAAACAACAGCTGTACTCAAGTCGTGATTCTGTAGAGCCACATTCACTGTTCAATCTTAACTTTTTCCCAAAAGATTGGATCAAAGGTCAACAGCAAGATGCACATGAATACCTCACATGGTTACTTAGTCAAATCCATTCAATCCATATATTTGGACGCCAAGTAAATGCTGTACAGGGTCAAAATAATCCAAGAACTTGGGAGGAATACAGAAATTTGAATGTGTCACCAGTTGCTGAACTACTTGATAGTCATCTTGTCACAGATCAAATCTGCGAACAATGCGATCATGTTACGACTCTTCATGATTTCAACCGATTTGTTGCAGTGTTCCTTCACAGTTCTGATCTTATCTTTGAAGAATCTACACGACAGAGTGACTTCCCTTGCACACATTGTGGAGCACAACGCACAAAACGTGAAGAAGTAATGTCACATTGCCCTCCTATTTTGATAGTACTCCTCATGAGATTCGATGGACGTGAAAATGAAAAGAATTCAAAGAACATCAAACTGAAAAGACATCTTAAGACCAAGAATGGGACGGATTATGATTTAACTGCTGTTGTCAATCATATTGGCGATTCAAAAAAAGAGGGACATTACACAGCTTGCATCAGAATACCCCCAGGCATTCGATGGTACAAATGTAATGATCAAAGTGTAAAAGAAACAAGACTGCCATATACGTGTCCAGATGCGTACATGCTTGTATATAGGAAGGTGCTGTAGACAACGACACTCATGTTGCAATGGACTTTAACTCGCTCTCATTTTACAAAAAATGTACATTTATTATTACAAATAGGAATGTGAAGTACATGACTTTGGAATATCAAGAAGCAGTTATGTTGCACTTTCTTCTGGTTTTACAACAGGCAAGAACATTAAACTTGTTAAAACACATACACCACCTACATGGACAGTTGCATGGTGAATTTACATGGACAATTTACATAGAGCATTTACATGGACAATTTACATAGAAAATTTACATAGGACAATTTACATAGAAAATTTACATATGACAGGTACATGGACACTTTACATAGTCAGTTTGCATGGACAAGTTACAGGGATAATTTACATGGATCATTTACATGGACAATTTACATAGAAAATTTACATAGGACAATTTACATAGAAAACTTACATAGTAGGTACATGGACAATTAATATAGTCAGTTTACACGGACAAGTTACAGGGATAATTTACATGGACAAATGACATGGACAAATTCAGTTGACGTTATAATGATTAATACTTGAACACAGTTATATGCATACCTATGTAAACATGCACATGTAAAAAGATATGTACACAAACATGTGCAAGCATACTACGACTGAGGGAGACCATTTAATGTCTGGGGAGGGGTTTGGAGTGTTTTTTAACTGAATGAGCCATGGGCTCATTCAGTTATTCTGGTTACTCTTGGCTGGTTCTCACCAGTGGCAAATTATACGCAAAATCTCAAGATAGGCAAGGAGTTTGGTCTTCTTAGTTGCTAGTTTGATGTATGGAGTGAATGTGCAAAAAAATTTGGAAGCAAAAATTAGATTGGAGTGCATTTGATGGTGTTTTTGATGATACTATCCTGATGCATTCCAGCCCTGACTTGCCTCTCCACTAGCCAGCCAAGAACTGGCAACCCTCCATATGTAAATATTGGGACTTTGCCAGGAATGCAACCCTAATGCAACCCATGCTTCAGTGATCAGCCACCTGTTGGCAGAGTTGCAAACTAGCCACCTGTAAGCAGGGATGCAAAGTAGCTCATGCTTTGAGGCAATCCAATTGATGTCTGTTGAAGGAATTGCCAATAATTTTAGAACAAATAGCAAGTATCTTTCATTGCCAAGCTGTCAAAGCAGACAGAGGTTTGAAATAGACAAAATGCCATCAAGTCTGTATTGATTACCATCACTTTTACCATATATTTCCAGTCTAGGCCTATACATATATATCAATTTCTTCCATCATGGATATTTTGAGAATATGAAAATGTTTTTAGTAGTGAAGGAAAACATTCATCTGATATTTTTTGTAAGCAAAATATAACATTTGAATAAATGCTATCTAGTTGTACTCATGTGGAGTTATGTATACTATTGTATCATTTATTAATGCAATTTCTAAAAAGCATGGTTTGTACATGTATGTCTGTAAATGTTAAAAAATACATAATTAAAAATTTAAAAGGTAAATCACAGCATAAACTGATAAATAAAGTAAGTTTCATTGCTTGTTAAAAACTGTTCAGTCTGTATATTTGACTCAGCATTTCAGAGTCCTGAATTTGCTTAAAAACAGTCTTAAACTCATTGCAATTGAAATCTTTCTTATTATAATATACATTTTAAAGTCAGTAAAATCAAGTCTTTAGTGTCTCGGATCATTACAGTAGCCAGGTAGTTTACTATTCCATTGGGTCACTGGTAGTACCAACCTTGGATTATATACGGTGCCACTAGAACCATAGTTGCTATAACTGTTGCATGAACTAGACTAAGAGGAATAGCTCAGTTGGTAGAGCATCGGGCTCCTATGGGGAAGTGCTGTGCCTGCATGGGTTCGAGCATATGTATCTATTTGTTTACCATTTGACTATATAATTTATCTATTTGCGTGAATGATAGACATCCCAGTCAACAGTAAGTGTTGCTGAAAAATAAAGGCTTTTAAAAAAAAAGTTGTATCTTCAGAAAATCTGAGCTATTTTTTTTTGATAGATTAGTTGTACAATGTATAGTATACATACACACAAAATATGTGAGGAGGTATGCAGGGTAGCCTTAAAAAATTTAATAGGGTGTGTTCCTGACTCTCAGACTTATCATTTCATTTATCACACGACGATCAACCCTCAGCGAACTATCCAAGTGAAAATGCTGAGTAATTATCCAGATCCAGATCCAGAAGTCTATTTATAAACTGATAAACGGCTGGTGGTACCAACTTTGGATTATAGATGGAGCCACTAGGAATGTAGTTGCATGAACTTGATGTGGTAGTTTGACATTTAGATATTTTTTTAATTTTGCAAACTTAATCTATGGGACCTGCCCATTTGGCTAAAATATTTCATGTAACACATCAAAGTACCACTGCACAATTAATTTCAGTTTTAGCATGTATCAATTTTTTGCAGTTACCAAACTTTAACTTAAGAGAACGAAGATGGATTCTGAAATATGTGCGTACATCATTTTTAAACAGTTGTAGTTTCAAATAAAGGGCTCAAAATAAAATAATCTCACTGAATCATTGTTTTGCTACAGTCCCATGACTGTGTCTATGTCATTTAAAGAAGTATGTGTATAGGTTATTTTTGGTGCAGTTGACGGAAAACAGCCTTGGAAATGTTATGATAAAGCTGGGAAGCTGTAACTTTTAAGGAGTTGAGTATAGATGTTGCCATGTTCAACAACAAAAAAGAGCTGCTTCTAGCTGCATTAGATCTTGTTTAAATACCAAATTACTTGCCATCATGCTATCAGAAGAAAAATTGAGAAAACCATAATGGTATTTCTCTGATAACAAAGGGACAAAGTCATGTTCAGAGTAAAGATGTATCTCCAGATTCCTTTTTTTGAGCAATAATAGATCTGTAACCTCGTTTGTACCTTTTTTCACATTCCAACAACATGTTTGCGCAGATAGATTGGTCCTATGTTTGAAATTCAGAGGACCATGATTTTCTGAATATGTGGAAATGGCTGTCAAAACCTGAGTACACTTGGGTGGCTTGTGCTACCACATATCGGCATCATTCAGTTTTGCAACCCCTGGGTTCTTGTTTAAATAAATATTTCTTGCTGTGTTTTGGTAAAATAAATCAATTCTTTTTGGGCAGTCTTGAAATAAATAATTTCTGCCATTGATATTTCTTAATAAGGTGTTGTTTGATTTAGGAATGAATATTGGGGGACTTCATGCACTTGCAATAAACAAATACTGTTGCCATCACCGTGAAATAAATAATTTCCTCATGAGGAAAACTCGGCATTATCCTACTTTAGCCCCCTCAGGGGTCTAAACATTTGGGCCCTTTTTTCATGGGAAATAGTGGTGGTAATTTTTACTGTATAAACGTCATTATGTTTATACACAAGATGACTCTTATACAGTAAATGTAACAAAGAAATAATTGTCTAACTATTTATCAAAATACTGTCTTATTATACTCCTGCTTTAGCCCCCTTTTCCATTGACAGTACCATTGAAAAGGGGGCTAAAGCAGGAGTATATATAAGACAGTAGGATATATAAAATACTGTCTTATATATACTCCTGCTTTAGCCCCCTTTTCAATGGTACTGTCAATGGAAAAGGGGGCTAAAGTAGGAGTATATATATAAGACAGTATTTTTTTTAGGAAGAGACAAGTGTTTCTTTGTTACATTGACTGTATAAACGTCATCTTTTGTATAAACACAATGACGCTTATACAGTAGAAATGCTACCAAAATGTAGCAAACTACTGTCTTATATATATACTCCTGCTTTAGCCCCCTTTTCAATGGTACTGTCAATGGAAAAGGGGGCTAAAGCAGGAGTATAATAAGACAGTTTTTGCTATATCCTACTGTCTATATATACTCCTGCTTTAGCCCCCTTTTCAATGGTACTGTCAATTGAAAAGGGGGCTAAAGCAGGAGTATAATAAGACAGTTTTTGCTATGTCCAACTGTCTATATATACTCCTGCTTTAGCCCCCTTTTCAATGGTACTGTCAATGGAAAAGGGGGCTAGTGCAGGAATATAATAAGACAGTTTTTGCTAAATCCCAGTGTCTATATATACTCCTACATTAGTCCCCTTTTCAATGGTACAGTCAATGGGAAAGGGGGCTAAAGTGGGAGTATATATAAGACAGTATTTGCAATATATCACACTTCAGTTTGAATGTTTTAAGAAGCATATAACTGTGAGTACTCTTGGTAATGATCTCCCTTCGCACTTTTACAGTGTTTATTCTGTGATATACAGACTGGAAACATATTTGAGTTATTTTTCAGTATCAGTTTTTGTTGATCAATATCTATGGAAATACCTATAAAATGTTTAAACCCTCAAGGGGGCTAAAGTAGGATAATGCCGAAAACTCCATGCCCCTGAAAATTAAATGGTCACCCCCTTAACATCTCAGGAAGACTTGAAGCAACAAGGGCTGCACAAGCTGCTTCAAATCTTACTGATCAGCTTGGTCCATTCCGTCACTGCGGAATTCGTGTCAGCAGCATTACTGCGGTGAAGGGAGAGGAATCAAGGCTGAGGAATCAGTAATAGTGCGAGCCTGATGGGTCAAAGCCCTGTGGGCTTGAGGTTTGCAGGCCTCAGAGCATCAGAAGCTAATAAGATCTTATGGAACTGGAAATGTGTTCTGAGCTTTTTACCTTCAGCGAAAGAAGTTGGTTGAAGGTATCGTATTCACATAGGTAAAAAGTGCTGACAGGCACTTGGTGGTCTGTCGTAGGTGGTCTATCGTGCATGCATCATTTAATGTAGTAGTCCTTTCTGATCGCCTGCATGAAACTGCATTATACTATGTGTAAATTAGTATGATTAGGCCTTTGTATGACTTTTAATGCCCTAGTAGGCAGGCTGTCAGATGGTACAACTGTTGGCGTTCAGATAATTGCGGCTAAAATATCATTAATATTAAGTACGCATACATATAATTGGGTACGCAAATTATTTTCATGGCGAAGTTGTGTCTTTTAAAGGTGTTGCTCGCTGCAGGTTTGCTGCCATGCAGCCTATGTTTAAGGGTCTCGTGGTCTCCGAAAAATGCTGTTAAACATTTTTTCAGCTTGTCTGTTTTCTTTGAAAACAAAGAGCTATTGTCATCAAGTGACTGCGTTGTCGTCATCATTGTCCCTGTTAGGTTTGTGTAAGTGTTCATCTGTGAGCTTAGGTTTGTGTAAGCGTTCATCTCTGAGCTTAGTATTTCACTATAGGATATATATATATAAATTTGGTACAAAAAGGGGTCTATTGGTCTTGAATAGGAAAATGTAGAGAAATTCATGATGGCCACTAAGATGGCCTCAAAAAAATGGCCACCATTCTTGGAACTGTCTGCTGTAACCTTAGTATTTCAATAAAATTTAGTACACATTCATTTCTCATGGCTGCCAGTACAGGTCAAGCCTATGCAGCTGTCAATACCAACATGCTCATCTTCCTGTTATCTTCACATCTCTCTAACCCTGTAATTGCTTTAAAATCTGCCTTCATTTGACAAATTTACCTTCAATAAATCAACACACAATAGTGTTATGTTCAATCTACTGTCTGTATAGTAATCATCAAATTTACCTCTAGGCCTATATAATTATATCTTTATAAACTGCTTCCATAGGTGTAGAAACCAGGGTCAGGGGTGGGAGTAAAAAGATCTGAAATCTTAAACTACTTGGAAAGCTTGCAATTAATCAACTTTAATGATTACGCTCTACTCTAAAAACAATCAACACCCTAGCACTTGGCATCCATGATATTCTGTAATAAACTCAACATTCACAATTTCTTAATAGATTGTGTACAAATGGAAGCGAGCTCATGGACTCCCAAATCCATCTTCACATTGTGTTGTTCAAAACAAATAAAATGGCGGGAAATGGCCTGCTCATTCTGCAGTCCCGGTGCAACTTTATAGGCCCTCAAAAAATATTTTACAACTACATTTGTCAATATGCACCACCTATATTGACTAAAAAATGTCACATTTCGCACAAGAGCATTTACAAATACATAGATGGATGGATGATTCGGTTTTACATCCTGTATTTATGCACTTGGTACAATAATTATGACGGCATGATGTGGCAGTGAGATGAAGGAAGATTGAAACAGCCATCAAACACAGGCCCAGTTGACCCGGCAAAAGCCGGATTCGAGATAGATAGATCGATAGATGACTTCTATTATACTCCTGGCCCACTGCAAACCCAACGTAAATCCCATATTATCTCCACGGGGGTTCCGGTGTTAATAATTTCACCAAAAGCAGATTACCAAAGGTCCACAAGAGGCTGTACTCCCCCCCAGGGCCTAGGCAAGTTCCATTGAAGGATATTTTTAGTATTGCCATATGCAATAACTTGTGGTTTGAAATTTGTTGTTGATGTATAGCCATGTATTGAGGGTGCTTGAAGAGTGCCAACATGTTAAAGTTCACTCAAATTCCATCTAAATACACAACTGCATCTGCTCACCTGTTATCTGTGGTGTGGAAAACAGATCTTTAAGAATGAAATTCTGAAGGTACCAGTGACAGTAATCTGTCAACTGTAGTGTGGACTTTTGAGAATGAAATTTTGTAGGTAGTAGTGACAAACCACAACAAACCACATGTGTTCTAGAGGGTTAAAATTATGTTTAAAGTATCCTTCATTGGAATATGCTTGGGAGGTGGGATAAAGGGAAAGTTGTAAACTATTTGTAATCTGCCTTTGATTTCACATGAACAGATGAGCGTTAAAACCGCTTGCGGTTCTGGTTATATTGAGTCCTCTGTTATCCGCTGTGAAAGTCCCAGAGTTCAAAATTTTGAAGTGTTATGCTCGGACATTTCCAGAAAAATAGCTAAAAGTTTAGTAAAACGTCTGAGGGAATCTCTAAAATTTGTGATTTTCTTCTTGTTTGTGAATTCCCGACAAAGGGGGCTTGTGATTTCATGCTCATGCAAATGTGGCAATTATGTTAATATAATGTTTGGAAATCCCAGTGGGTCTTCCTGCCTGTGATTTCATGTTTAGATTTATAACACTGCTTGTCATTTCAGTTGCATTCTATGTTGTAATGCTAGAATTCCCAGTGAGTGTTTATATTTGTGTGAATGTCTCTACCTGTGATCACTTGTTTAGAAAAGGCCTGTAGACTCTCTGCCTGTGATTTCATTATTCTACTGGAATATCTTGAACGTTCCCACGACATTTGGAATTCAAAGTGAATGTCTCTACCTGCGATTTTGTCTCTGGAAATTCCCTCATGCTTTGTCTTTTAGCTCAGTGGTGAGTGTCTGCCTGTGATCTCATCTTTAGCTCATTGCAACTAATTTCCTTTGGGATATAATAAAGTTGGCTTGACTCAATGTCTCTGCTTGCGATTTCATCTCTGGAAATGCCTTCATACTTTGTATTTTGGCATAATGTTGAGTGTCTGCCTGTGATCTCATCTTAAGAAAAGGCAGTTAGACTCTACTTTTTGATTTAATTATTTTACTAGTATGTCTTGAACGTACCATCAATGTTTGGAATTCCAAGTGAATGTTTCTACCTGCAATTTTGTCTCTGGAAATGCTGTCATGCTTTGTGTTTTGGCTCAATGGTGAGTGTCTGCCTGTGATCTCATCTTTAGCTCATTGAAGCTAATAACCTTTGGTATATAATCAAGTTCACTTGACTCGATGTCTCTGCCTGCCTGCGATTTCATCTCTGGAAACGCCTTCATGCTTTGTATTTTGGCACAATGTTGAGTGTCTGCCTGTGATCTCATCTTAAGAAATGGCAGTTAGACTCTACTTTGTGATTTAATTATTATACTGGTATGTCTTGAACGTACCATCAATGTTTGAAATTCCAAGTGAATGTCTCTACCTGCAATTTTGTCTCTGGAAATGCTGTCATGCTTTGTGTTTTGGCTCAATGGTGAGTGTCTGCCTGTGATCTCATCTTTAGCTCATTGAAACTAATAACCTTCGGGGTTTAATAAAGTTGGCTTGACTCAATGTCTCTGCCTGCGATTTCATCTCTGGAAATCCCTTCATGCTTTGTATTTTGGCATAATGTTGAGTGTCTGCCTGTGATCTCATCTTTAGAAATGGCAGTTAGACTCTATTTTTTGATTTTTAATTATTATACTGGTATGTCTTGAACATAGCATTAATGTTTGGAATTCCCAGTGATTGGCTGTGCCTGCGATTTCATCTCTGGAAACGCCTTCATGCTTTTTATTTTGGCACAATGTTGAGTGTCTGCCTGTGATCTCATCTTAAGAAATGGCAGTTAGACTCTACTTTGTGATTTAATTATTATACTGGTATGTCTTGAACATACCATCAATGTTTGGAATTCCCAGTGATTGTCTCTTCCTGCGATTTTGTCTCTGGAAATTTCTTCATGCTTTGTGTTTTGGCTCAATGGTGAGTGTCTGCCTGTCATCTCATTTGTAGCTCATTGCAACAAATTACCTTCGGTATATATTAAAGTTGACTTGACTCGATGTCTCTGTCTGCGATTTCTTCTCTGGAAATGCCTTCATGCTTTGTATTTTGGCATAATATTGAGTTTCTGCCTGTGATCTCATCTATAAAAATGGCAGTTAGACTCTACTTTTTGATTTTATTATTATACTGGTATGTCATGAACGTAGCATCAATGTTTTGAATTCCAAGTGATTTTCTCTGCCTGAGATTTCATCTCTGGAAATGTCTTCATGCTTTGTATTTTGGCACAATGTTGAGTGTCTGCCTGTGGTCTCATCTTTCGAAATGGCAGTTGGACTCTACTTTGTGATTTAATTATTATACTGGTATGTCTTGAACGTACCATCAATGTTTGGGATTCCTAGTGATTGTCTCTGCCTGCGATTTTGTCTCTGGAAATGCTGTCATGCTTTGTGTTTTGGCTCAATGGTGTGTGTCTGCCTGTGATTTCATCTTTAGCTCATTGACACTAATTACCTTCAAGATATAATAAAGTTGACTTGACTCATTATCTCTGCCTGCGATTTCATCTCGGGAAATGCCTTCATGCTTTGTATTTTGGCACAATGTTGAGTGTCTGCCTGTGATCTCATCTTTAGAAATGGCAGCTAGACTCTACTTTGTGATTTAATTATTGAACTGGTATGTCTTGAACGTATCATCAATGTTTGGAATTCCCAGTGATTGTCTCTTCCTGCGAATTTGTCTCTGGAAATGCCCTCATGCTTTGTGTTTTGGCTCAATGGTGAGTGTCTGCCTGTGAACTCATCTTTAGCTGCAACTGATTACCTTCGGGATATAATAAAGCTCACTTGACTCAATGTCTCTGCCTGCGATTTCATCTCTGGAAATGCTTTCATGCTTTGTATTTTGCCACAATGTTGAGTTTCTGCCAGTGATCTCATCTTTAGAAATGGCAGTTAGACTCTACTTTTTGATTTAATTATTATACTGGTATGTTTTTTTTTGACGTACCAACAATGTTTGGAATTTCCAGTGATTTCTCTTCTGCGATTCCATCTCTGGAAATGCCAATGTGCTTTGTGTGTATTTTGGCTTTGTCTCTGCCTGTCTTGATATGCAAGTGAGATTTCAAGTTTAGAAATGGCATTGAGACTCTATGATTTCATTATTATATATGCGTGCCTTGCATGTTGCCACAATGTTATGAATTCCCAGGAAGTGTAGCTTGGTTGTCTTTTCAGTTCTATCATTTTAATTTGTTTCAAGAGGATACACCAGTGGCACATCTCTGCCACTAAAAAATGAAAGAAAGAACCCATTGTGTGACTATCTAATTAGTGGAAGCCTACTCAATCCTGTGATCTTTATGGGACTGTACCATCCATCTCCTTCATTTCTTTTTTTTTCGTTCCTCAACAGAGGAGTAAACTTTCGAACTTTCGAGAAGACTGTCCCAGTCTGACCTAGGAAATTGAAGGAGAGATGGGACCCATAGGGACAAAAAATTATATTGTATTGCAATTTTTTAGTCATGTACTGCAATGCATACACATGGTTATTTTTTCCACAATGATCCAACTCTAACCAGCCATAGAACGGTGCTCATGGGCAGACATCCCAGCCCATGACACATCAGTTGTATCCAGCGTCCTGTGCTGGGGCAACTGAAAGACCCTGGACATCCCTGAATTAATACGGCGGTCACCAACACTAGACAATGCTATGGCATTGGAACCTTGGCCAATGTTCCCCTTCTCTCTTCCCATGGGCGCCGTACTGCTGCCCTGAGCTGTATCATTGTGGAAGGTTCACCACAAATTCCGTGCCTGCATTGTGGTGCATGCATATACAATTCAATTGCATTTACTATTGTCTGTCTTGCATGTACATGTACATGTGCTGGTACTGTGCAAAGTGCAAGTATAATGGCAAGTCCAAGTACATGTCCATTTCATGTCCATTTCTTGTCCTAGGTCTTTTCAGTGTTTTCCTGCTTCCCTTTGTTACCACTAATTTTTATGATAGGTGAAGTTTTGTTACCGCATTGCGGTTACCCGATTTCTAGTTATTATTATTATTATTTTTCTTTCCGAAAAATGTTCTCGAAAAATTTTCAAATAATTTGTGTACATAGTCCTATGTGACCTAATTAAATTGTCCAATGTAACCCTATACCTCTGACCTATTTTTCAAGGTCATTGACCCCTTTGAAATAAATTTTTTCTATATTTCAATTGACCATTACTCATATATTAACTGATCAATTATAATTTCCTAATAAACTATATATAATAGACTTATACTTAATAAACTGACCTAATTTTCAAAAGTATAGGTCAAGGTCGAGGTCATACAGGTCAAATTTTACTCTCAGAGGTTTGCGCGCCTGATCTCTATATAAGCAACTTCGAAAATTGCAGAATTCAAGCCAATTGTTACAGTAAATGACTAATCCATGGCAAGCGATCATTTTTATGATGATATCATGCTTAGTTATTTAATTATGGAATTTTTAGTGTCAACCGCGTCGTCAAAACTGGTGACCTTGATTACTTGACACTGAAATATCGATTTTAGGCCAATAAAATGTATTGTGAACCCCCCCAAATATGCCCATAAAACCTCCATAGCCACCTTCAAATTTGACCTTAACCTCATTTTTCAAGGTCATTTGACCTGTTTAATGTTCAAATCACTCGATTTTCAAAAATTCCAACAATTATGTTATTTCCAGCATATTGGGTTCATAATTTAAAGTATAATAGCCAGGAGCTATATTGTTGGAACCCTGATATCGGAATTGATTTATCTCTTCATGCTGATTTATAAAAAAATTCCAAATATGGCATACCGCGCTACATGAAAAATTAGCCTATTTTTGCCAATTAGAGAGGTAAATATTGATCCTACATAGCTCAAATAATGAAATGACCCCCCCTAAGTCATACACCCCGAATCTGTAGAAATTATAGATTTTGACCTTGAAAGGTATTTTCAAGGTCAAAATCAAGGTCAAATATTTGACAAAATTGGATATTTGAGATATTTAATTTTTTTTAAGTGGGAAATAATGAAGGGATTTTTACAGTCTTTTCATAGGTCAGTCCTACAATACCCTAGAAGAAATGTGTAAAGTTTTAAGTCCATCGGATTGACCTACATTGCACAATAAATGTCACAAGGTCAAAAAATTACTGCAAAATTGACCCTCTCATTTTCCAATTTCACACTTGTACCCAAACTTTGATGGTCTGTATCTCCGGTTCTAATTAAGCTACAGAAAAACTGAAAGCATATTCAGAAAGCCCAAATTCTCCTCTAGTATTCATTTTCTATACATTTTAACGTATCTCTGCTAGTTAAAAAGATCGCCGGACCCTGAAAAATATATGTTTTCGGTCAAGATTTCACCAATTTACATTTTTTTGACAAAGAAGTCAGTCTTCAAAAAATTTGATAATATTTCGAGATATAGTCCTAACATATTTACAGTATTTTGTGCTATTTTAAGACTCTCCTTCAAACCGTTTACCTTTGGGAGCAATTTGGAGTTCAAAACTTGATATTTTCAGAGTCAATTTTTCGGTGAAATTTCATATCTTTACCATTACTTCAATAAACTCTATCTCGGGTTCTAATAAAGTCATATGAATGATACAAGCCGTTTTGGAAAGCTCAGATTCTCCACTTATTCTAATTTGTGTACATTTTGTTGTGTCGTGAACAGGTAAAAAGATCGGTCAACCCTGAAAAATTCATCTTTTCCTCACCTAACCGAATGACTGTACTCAGACTGGAACACCAGTGATTACTAAAATTTGTGTAGTAATTGCCTAAAAGATGTCAATAAACTAATTTTAAACTAAAGTAAACTAAATAGATTAAACTAAACTAAATAAACTAAGCTAAACATGCATTCACCGGGAAAGGGGGGGCTGTCCGCTAGCTTCATTAACTTGTGCATTGCAATATATCACAAATAAATAAGGTACATTTTTTATGTTATTTTTTGTACCATTTTATACAATATTTTTGATACTATTTTATATTTTATTCATATAATATTTTATATATTATTTTATATCTTGCTTATATACTTGTTTATATACTTGTTTATATACTTGTTTATATACTTATATACATTTAGACTATTTTCACCCACTGAACTAAATAAACTAAACTAAACATGGGCATTCACTGAGCAAGCTGCTTAAACATGTACAATATACCTTCATATACTTGTTCGTATACTTGTTTATTTTTATACTTAAACATATTTAGACTATTTTCACCAACTGCTCGGTGAAGTTTTATTACCGCTAGCGGTTATCGGAATCTAGTTATTATTATTATTATGCTGAAGAAGAAGAGGCCATATACAACCACATCAGCCGAAATTACCACATTTTAAAAATGGTTTTGAAAATGCAAGCCCATGCACAACAACAACGGAAATACAAATCAGAACAAACAAAGGCTGAATTTTGATTGCTTAAATGTGTTGAAATATTTGCGGAATGATTTTTTCTTGGGTTTATCCCGTAAGAGAAGATTAAACCAGATTATCATTGAAAGGAGTAATAATCTGACCACGGTCTGTGTGTCCGCCCAAGGTGCATGCTGCAGACATTAAGGATATCCAGTTAATTTATTGTGGGAAAGAGTGTTATTTTTGGACACCTTGCAAATTATGAGGGTCCAAACACTCAGTAAACTGCGTTGAAGTAACGCATACACGTGTGACAAAACCATTACAATTTTCAAATGCATGTTTGTGTTAAATTATATAGCTTGCAGGAACAGCAAGCTGGCAAGCTCATGATTATCAAAACTCCTGAAGGACTTGTGCCATCCAGCTGAATATACAACCTTCTACTCATTGTCGAATATTAAGGGGAACTATGGAATACTGCAGATTCAGTGGGATATATCGCATAAAGCCCGGATGGTTCAAGGGAAAAATCCAATTACGAGCAACTCTGATCTCCCTCTACTGATGGGTATGATATAGTTGTTCTGTACATTACATACTTCTGCAAGAGTTGCAACACACATGAAATTGTGAAATTTGAATCAGTACTTTCATAATTACTTTTTTTATGAGCACTTAGGCGGATCTCTTTAGAATTTCAAAATATGAAAATATGAGATAATGGCATAAGAAAGAGCAACTCTTTCTGATGCATTATCATCACTTATATTTTCATGGGACAAAAACCTACTCTAACATCACTTCTTTCTTGTATAGTGCAATTTGCTAAATGGAATACAGGATTCAATGTACTAAGACCTAGTGTGATGAAGCTGCATATAAAGATCAGAGTAATGTGTGCAAACAATGATTGATGCCCAAATAAGAGAACTGATATATCATTTGAGTATTGCCATGAGCAGAATAAAATAGAATATATCTATATGTTTGATTTGAAGAGAAGACCATATAACATCCGTGTTTATCCACATTTGTGAACATCTCAGCAGAAAGCCACAGGCAGATATGTACAGCCACCCGAAAACGAAACTGACTAATGAAGGCCACAAAAATGTTATATATACAACATATAGGTCATTTATAAAGACAATATTCAACAGCATAGAGCTATTATCCTAATCCAAAAACACAGAGACTGGTTAAACAGGATCGGTCTACATTCCCATATACAGTTGTGCTTGAAAGTTTCTGAACCCCTGGTACTTCTTACCTTATTTGTGCACATCTCCCTTACAAATACAGGAATAGCTCTTAAATTGGGTCAATAATACAACTGAATACCATCTTTTTGATGTAAACATATATTCATAGCAAATAATAACATTTAAATATGATTTTTTGATGAAAGTCTCAAAAACTGCATGCATGTTCAAAAGTTTCTGAACCCTTCTGAAATGTGTACAATCAAGGATGAATTTTGATTGGTTAAATGTGTTGAAATATTTGCGGAATGATTTATCCCTTTAAAAGAGAAAAATTAAACCAGATTATCATTGAAAGGAGTAATAATCTGACCACGGTCTGTGTGTCCTCCCGAGGTGCATGCTGCAAACTTTAAGGATATCCAACCAATTTGTTTTTGGAAATAATGTTCTTTGTGGAAGTAAAACGTAGTGAATTCAATGGATTTCTCTCTGCATGGAAATAAAAAATTGCAATGAAATTTTGGCACACATCAACAAACAACACAATATCACCACTTCTGTGGTTTCAAATAAATATAATTCAATTCACTTATCGTGTGGCGAGAATTGTTCCAATAAATCATTTAATGGTATACTTGAAATATCCATAAGAATATTCCTGTGATTTGTATACGCAAAAATTGTTGTCTTGAAAATTAACAAAGAAAATGGGTATCTCATCTCTTCCAAAATATAATGATCATACACCATCATTAAGCAAATGAGATTAGAGAGAACCATCAAGATATTAGCTAGAACGTTCCGCTGTATGTTGCATAGAACAATAAAACTAATTGAAAAATTAAAAGTCACATTGAAACCATGCAGTATGATTTTATGTGTTATCATGTGACTGATCATCACAGAGCTGTATGACACATGCACATGCATAAGAAAATACAGTTTTGACAAACGCAAACATAAGCTTTTCTTTCGAAAGCTTACATCAGACATGGCTGTTTTTTAGAAACACCTTTTAAGATTCTTTTTGTGTGGGCTGTGTTAAATTGTGTGTTTCTGTTTATCCCCCAAACACTCTGTGGACCAACAGCCTCATTGATTGTTCATCCGCCTCATGATGTGTACACTAGAAGTGCCATCACACATTTCTCATCAGGAGCAAGAATTCATCAAGGGGTTTCATAAAAAATCAAGTGAGAAGTGTGCCCAGTTCCATGCAGTTCGTACCCACAAGAGACCAGTACTTCACTCAACACTATCCTAGTCAATCACTTTTTTAGTAAGACATTCATGGAGACTTAAGTTCAAGTGCTATATGTTTTATGCTGCTTTTGTAAATGTATTTCTTTATGGATTATACTCATAGTTATGGAATTATGCTGTTACAGCTGACAAGGAGCATTTTGGTGCATTATGACAATAACCATCAAGTGCTTTCAGAAATTCACAGAAATATTCCTTATGAGGTCATATAAATTCCTGTCCTGTACAGTTTGCAAGGTCATATCCTGTATACTTGCAATGCAATTAAGAAAGGTCACTGAACGAGTCGTAAATGACTGAGTCACACCACTCACCCCAAAAGTTACCGAATGACGTAATTATTGACAGTTCATTTCAATATGAAGGATAGGGCTTGTTGTGAAAACATTGAATGTAAGCACTTGTAGCTACTTGTACTTCTTTAACTGTAACACAAAAGTCACAATACCACCCTGAATGTGGCTTATGCTAAAACCCATAGCTAAACCAAAGCAGTAGATGCCTCACAAGTGACAGCAGAAAGAGCAGTGGGTTGTATTATAGCCTGCTAAGCCCATAATACCCTGTGGGCAGTGGCCCTTTGCCCCAAAACTGACATTAATGATCACGATGAGCGGCTAAGTGCTGCTTGGACCAAGTACAGTCCCATAAACAATTTCAGAGCAACATATACTGCTATAATGGTCTAATATTCATATGATGTAAGTCCCTAGTAATGTAAAATACATTTTGCCAAATAATGTAGAATATTGCAAAAGTGGGCTAAATTATTCCTATTTTGCCACAACTTCTAACAGCAGTGTATGATGTGACTCAAGAGTGAGAGAAACTAGAATGATGAAACGTATTATCACATACATAACGCATCCATACTTAGGGACCGTTCGGAATTTATGACTTAGGGGGGGGGGCCAAAGGGGTACTAACTATTCACACTTGCTCCAAGGGGGGGGGTACTAATTTTTGACAAAATGTCTGAGGGGGAGGGCGTTAGAAATTTCAACAAAACAAAAATGTCATTTAATGCGATACACTCATTTTATCCGCGCAATTTCATGAGCAAAAGTCCGCGAATCTGTACGCGTGACCGTTAAAGGGCACATGTATAACAGTATAAATGTGTATTCGTTTATATGTCAAGGGGGGTACTAAGAATACACATAAAACCTAAGGGCGGGGTAAACAAATACTGCATGAATCTCAAGGGGTTGGTATCAATTTTTGATGGAAGTAGCTGCAAAACTCCCACCCCTCCCCTTCATAAATTTAGGACGGTCCCTTATTCCATTTACTTGGTTGTTGTGTACCAGGGTACCACATAATCTAATATTTTGTAAGGCTTGTATTTGCAAAAACAAACACAGCATGTATTATGTATACAATTTGTATTAATTTTTATATGCAAATGAATGCTCAAATTATTCAACAAAAGTGTTGTTTTTTTCAAGAACATTATATAATCAAACATCCCAACACTTCCTTCCTTACAGCCTATAGACTGTCTACAAGTGGGATGTTTCATTGCCACTGCTTTTTCCAGCCTTGGCAGATCAGAACATATGCTGTCATGTGTTGCCACCTAGTGGCAAGTGTGCAATTCTTAAGTTATGCGAGCGGTCCGCATAAACTGAGTGTTAGAAACTCACAAAAATTTGTCTGGAAGAAACCAGGGCTGTTTTTGAGTATGCTGATGGTCCTGTCTTCTTCCTTAGGGAATGTGATTGCTGAGTCTTACTCTGGTTTACCTCAATGTTGAAAAGAAACTCTGTGAACGTGCCATGAAATTGGAGCTATTTCTTTGGAGCTGCAATGCTGCAGCATACAAGACTAACTTTTGTGCCAGGTGGCGGCATCATGCAGTTCTCATTTTCACCAGACCGGCCTATAGATTTCCCTATTCAGGAAACTCGCACTGTTATTTTTTGCAAATTTTAAAAAAAGTACACATATCTCCAGATGTCAACTTGCAAAACCAAGTCATTTCCCATGATCAACCGTTCCCAAGATGATAATTTTTCATTTTAAACTTCAAAAAAGCTTTCAAGATTCTTCTTCTGTTGCCGCCTCAACTCTCTGAGCACAAGCATTGAAAACTCAAATTGTACTTGAACCATGCTATAATATTATGAGTTTTTATAATGCCATCATCTGACTGATTTTAGCAAATCAGCATGCATGGCTCTATCACCGGTCGTGATGATATTGCTTATTTACTTTGGCCACTTGAAAATATTTTGTTATGTGGTGATTATGTATATTATATGTATTTCTGCACTGCTGTTCATTCTTGTCAATTACTCAACGGCTATCCTGCAGCTTCATTGAGTTGTATTGAATGTTAGAAATGTCAAAATAAACAATTAAACAGCTGCCACTTGCGGTATGCAAAGTTTAGTCTGATTGAGACTTTGGAAAGTGTGGAGTTAGCTGAGGTATACAGCATCACCATGGTATGTATTTGTAATTAGACATTTGTTGAGCAGAAATAATCAAAAGAGATGCATGAATATATATAAATGTAAGTACGACAAATCTTGTTCTTTGCCTGTGTTAATGGCAAATTAGTCTGAAAGCGTACTGCATGTCGCGCCAAAAAATCTGTAAAATCACACAAAGATGTACGTTTTAAAAAATTTGTAATTTGTTGTGTTTGTGAAATATGTAATATGTTACTTTCATTAAGTTAAGTTGCAATCCTACACCATAACATAAATAAACTATTTGTCTATGTGCAATAATAATGGAAAAGGCTTACTATAGTAAGATTAATACTCAATTTTTCAATTCCTCCTATTTTCTCTATTGGTGACAATGCACAATATACTGCGTTCATGTATTTTCAAAGTTTTAATAATGCTGACAAATATATAAAATTATACTTAAAAGGATGTACGATTGCAAATTATTATCCAATTGGGGAATGGTGACATTTAGATGATGCACTGAACAGAGATGATAGTGCTGAACACGAATTATAGTGGTGTGTTTATTGGAGTCACTTGGACTATGACTGCCATGCATGAAACAGGCTGCAGATGCTGTGCTGTGCTGTGCTGTGCTGTGCTTCCCTGCCTGCATCTGATGCTGCTCCTCTTCTGTGGTCCATCTGACGCTGCTGCAGTGCTCCAAATATAGCAAGCTCCAAAAATCAATATTGGCAAGGGATCTCCAACATGTCTGTTCCGTAGAACTGCTTAAAGTCAGCTGTGTTTAATGCTAATTGGATACGGATATGAAAATGCAACGTTGTGGCATGGTTTAGGTAGGTATACACATAACAGAATCATGTAGGAGACAGGCTCTTAACATATGCATGCATCATAATCAGACTGTAAACACACAATTCTGCTGCTGCAGTTTTTCGCATCATTTTGCATCATGCAGCTGTGTGCATCTTAGATGAGAGATGGGTGCACTAAGTGAACTGAGTATAATCTAGGCATCTATGCAACTGTATGTGAACTGCATATGAGGTTCATGAAAGATATATGATTACCACCTCCCATGCAATTCACCATATTGCCATTACTGACACAAGACCCCTATAACTGCTTTTGGTTAAGCATGTTATGTCAAGGCGCCTGTTGCTCCCATACAAATCTCAGCAACTCTGCAGTTGTGACAACTTATCTGCACATCAGTCATCCACACAAGTTCCAATGCAAAACTATTATACGATTGGCAGTTTGTTATGATTGTCAAAATAGGCTTATCCTAATATGGTTTGTCTTGCTCCATTACCCCTCTCATAAAGCATAATATGCCTGATATTAATCTGTTAATTGCATTAGTGGCAAATATGTAGACTCTATTGTTTTTGCAATCTATAGTTGTCTCATAACTCACCATAATGATATCATTGATATTGTTTATCACACCGCATGTTGGTTTGTCACAACACTATGAATATTATTTGTTTTCTTACTCTTAATTCGGTTATTGTAATGCTCCTGCATAGCATAGCAATGGCATAGCATGTAACACTACTGCAAAAGAGGGGAAACAAGGTACCACAGTAGGCCTATTACTACAGGTCTGATCCAAGGCTAGAAGCTGAAGCTGTCAAGTATAATTATCTAAAACTCAAATTATAATTTCGCCTACTTCCATTTTGTAATGATCAAATACTCCTTTTAGTCTAGAAAGAGACTATAGATCCAATATAATCAGTATGTAAGTCGCACACTATCATGTTAGCATATAGCTGCATATCAGGTATCAAGTTGTTTGAGCCACTGTAGAGTAAACTCATTGGCTTGTTTGTCTGTCTTCAAGGCTCTTCATAATAAACCTACTTCATCATTTCCTTGCATGTGTATCAATATTAGTATTGTTTCTGTGTCCACAATTTTGATTTTTAAACCAATTTCAATGTGCTCCCCTTGACTTTATTGCCTAAATTAAACCAATCTAAAGTTAAAATTGGCTCTTGCTGTTGCTTTCTAACTCAATCTCAGAATAATCGGACATAAAATAAACTTGCTCCCGGCAAACAAGATTTCAGTTTTAGAACACAAGTTTTCTTCTTGGAAAGCAGGTTGTTCTTGATGTTAAACTTGAAAGGAAACCATCAATGTCATCTGATTCTATCATGCCATTCATTGAGCCTTGCCTGGAAAAGTCTGCACAAAATCTGCTTCAAAGAGGTTCTTGAAATAGCAAACTCTTTCATCATATCAACAACTTCAATTACATGTTTTTACTGCCATCCTTAATGGAATGGAACGCTGTCAGCTAATCTGGATCTGTGTGACTGTTTGTTAAAATTGGCTCTTCAAAGAGTTGATTTTATTATTAATTTGCAAACATCACAGAAACTACATAAGTTCATTTCAGTTATGGTTTTAAAACATGATTTCGAACATCACTATTATAAAACCACATGCAGTCAATAACCAAATTAAATTTCAGTAAGCTGCGTTGGCTTGAAGTCACTGCTTGAAATCCAATCTTGGGTATGATGAGGCACATTTCTCTCATGCACAAAATTTATCCATGTCTGAAATTAGGAATTAACAAACTTTTCCCAGGCAAACAATCAAATCAGCACCTTTTACTAAATAAATCAAAATTGGTTGAAAACAGTTTTCCTTACTACTAAGGGGGGGTTTTTAGAGTCACTTTGACCTTTGTGACCTTTGTCCTAGGTGCACTTTAGAGTCCCCTTTGAGCTACCTATTTAATATCCTAATTGACTTATTGACCTCAGTAACCTAGATATATTTTTTCACAAGTTCCTCAGTAACCAGAGATTCTACAGAATTCTGACCTTTGTGACCTTGTCCTAAGGACACTTTAGAGTCCTTCTACCTACCTATTTAATGTCCTAATTGACCTCACTAACCTAGATATATTTTTTCACAAGTTCCCCAGTAACCCAGATTCTACAGAATTCGTGTCCAGAATCCACAACATTTCATCAGATTTGTTTCTCCTCAAGAATTTAGTTATTTTACAACATTCTGAAAATCATGTCATTGGTATTTATCTAATATTCTACTATCTTAAGCAATAAAAGGTGTTTACAGCGTTTGGAGAAGTATTCTGAAAACCATATGAAGAGCTGTACCAATAAATTATTCAGTTTGTTCTGAAAATTATGTTGAAAATAACAGTAAGCTAGAGCATTTTATTGTTCTGACAAAATATATCAAAATGTAAGTATTGCAAAACAGATAACAACAACTGAGCAGTGATGCTAGCTCTTTTATATAGTGATCAGTTCACATGATCCACCATTTCTGTAAATTGATATGTGGTGTTCAATCAAAAAATACATTCCTGTCAAAGATTACATCTGGTAACTATATTCCAACACCAAAATACCACCGGAATGAGTCATAAGTGGACGCCTCATCATTCAGCCAGGAAACACTGGATATCTGCCTTCTTTCCCTATTAGCCTACAAATTCATTAATACCGGATGTAAAGCCCAAGATTTCATCCATCCACAGCAGTCTCAACCATCATTTATCTCATTTCTGTGTCCTCCTATTCTCATTAGCTTAGGTTCATAAATACAGGATGTAAAACCCATATCATCCATCCACCAGCTTAGCAGGGTGCCTATGTTGGACAGTAGACTCAACCATCATTGCTGTGTGCACCTATTCTCATTAGCTTAGGTTCATAAATACAGGATGTAAAACCCATATCATCCATCCACCAGCTTATGCACCCTGCACTTTGCACTGCACCCTACTACACCCTGCCCTGCACTCTGCACTTTGCACTGCACTTTGCACTGCACTTTGCACTGCACCCTGCACTTTGAACTGCACCCTACTGCACCCTACTGCACCCTGCCCTGCACCCTGCACTTTGCACTACACTTTGCACTGCACTTTGTACTGCACCCTACTGCGCCCTACTGCACTTTGAACTACACCCTATAGCACCCTACTGCACTGCACCCAACCTGGCAGTCAACTTGCACCCTTGCGTAACAGGAAAAGAGTGATTAGTTTATTTGTCAGTTTCTGGAACCATTACCCCTGAAAACCCCTATTTTGATGTTTTATTAATAATTCCTGCTGATTTAGGGCCCGAGTTATGGCCAATTTCTGGTTTGCAGAATTTTAAAATAAAAATTGGGGTCTGACAATTTTGATTTGTCAATATTTGAATTAGTTGAAAATCCCTATTTTGATGCTTTATTTATCATCCTAGCTCATCTAGGAGCTGAGTTATGGCCAACTTTAGGTTTCAGCCATTTTGGAATGTGCAGGAAAGGCTGTTCTCTTGGCTTTTTACATTAGGAAAACTTAAAATGTATTCTACATTGCTGAGAGGCAAAATGCTCCAGTTAACACCAAGCCAAAGTATAGGTTGAGGGTTTGCTGCCGCGCACTGCCCATTCTACAGTAATTTCTATTTCAAAATGCTTCAATATCAACATAAACCCACAATACATCACTTGCGGTTGATTATATGGAAGAAGAAGAAGAATTTTTCGGGCGTCGAAGGTTTGCTGCAGCGCACTGTCATTTCCCGCCTTATGACGTCACGCGCGTAAAACAAAGCTTAAACGCTTTAAAATACTCAATAATGGCAGACAAACATTACTAAATGCATGTATAATAATAAATCGGACATTTTGTGGCTTTTAAAAGCAATATATTAGACGTTTACGAGAGATTTATTCGATCGGAAGCGGAAATAAGCAGACTGCAATGCGGGCGCAAAATATGCGCCACGACTAAACCATTGTCAAGCGTTGCAACGCTGAGGCATGTCGATTAAATGCGCATTTTAAACGAATAAAAGAAGTTTAATCGGACATTTAGTGGTGATTAAAGAGGTTTTGAGGGCTTTCCAACAATTATTTTAGGATTTCTGGAATATTAAGAGAAATCTCTGCTTGGTTAGCCAAGGTCAAGGCCAAGATGGCGACTTCCACATTTTCGGAAAGATGGACAATTTTCGACTGCTATAAACGATGGAAAATGGCTGAAATAAGACTGGAAATGGTTGTGTTTCACTCAGGACTATCTAAAGGACTCTCAAGAGTTGTGACAAGTCAATCAACGTCCGATTCGGCGAGAAAATCACCATCGAACAGCGGGGACATGGCGATCACGTGGGTATTTGAGACCGCGAATGCATTGTTTTGACATGTTTAATCGACCGTACAGTCGATTTAAAGCAATATTATGGTTGAAATAGTATACCATGGTCTTTATACGATATATATCTATCGTATTTCGGTGTATGGAAGGGCTAGGCTGGTCGAAATTAGTGAAAATCGACTTCGTCTGTTTGGCTCATTTTGTTGACATTTGTGAATGCATTGTTTTGACATGTTTAATCGACAATATAGTCGATTTTAAGCAATATTATGGTTGAAATAGTATACTATGGTCTTTATACGATATATATCTATCTTACTTCGACGTATGGGAGGGCTAGGCTGGTTGTAATTAATGAAAATCGACTTTGTTGATTGGACGCATTTGTTGACAAATTTTTGACAGGTTGCAACAAGATGCTGCATTTGGATGCAAAACACCAGTGTTAAGCCATAATATGTGAAGCACTGGATGAAATTAGAGGAATTGACCCAACAGTGTTATGTATTGATCTTTAGCTTCAACAACTGTAAAAATTCTTACCTGTAGACCAGTAAGGCAGTTGACATCTGTGACAAGTTCCATTGATGACTCATTTTATGGGCTTATGCTGACATCTGTGATGACTAACTTTTTAAGACACTGTAACATGATGAGGCATTCACCCTGACCTCTTGTTTATCCCTGAACTGTCTTTTTTAAAGTTATGGTGTATTTGCTTACACGATGCTCTTGGAAAATATCTGCTTTGTTGTTCGAGGCATATCAGATTTTCTTGGATGTGCCATACATTCCAGAAATTCTGGGAGGATAGAATAACATTGCTCCATTTTGTCAACAATTGTTTTTGCTGTTCAAGACCTTGTCTGACAGGAAGTTAGGTGTTTCCTGGATGGAATCCACATTCCAGGAGATATTTTTAGACTGCCAGATCAATTTCAAGTGATCTGATCACTATATAAGAGAGCTAAGAATGTTGTTGGAGGCATATCAGATTTTCTTGGATGTGTCATACATTCCATGCTTCTTTTTGTAATATTTTCATGAATGATAAAATGTTAGACCTTTTTCTTTCTGTATGGATCAGTTATGTGGATATAGCTGTGTACTTGATATAAGGTGTCAGTGTTTATAACTCGGGGTATGACCTCCGACCCAGCATGTGCATCATCTCCTGCCTCCAGATGTGTTGTAATGAATACTTTAAACTGGTTTTTACCAATGAATAAGGTATTTCTTTACATGATCACCCTGAGAAACATGGTGCATTTCCTGTCAGAATGTTATTCGAGGCAATATGGAGTTGTAAAAAGAACTTATTTCTAAGATTGGTTATTATAAACAAAGAGCACAAAATATCAAAACAATTCAGCTTGAGACAATGAGTGTATCAGATGTGTAAAACTGAATAGTAATATTTCAACTCTGTAATTCATCAGATAGATAGATATTGAGGGAGAAAGTAATGGTGGGTGGATGATATGGGTTTTACATCCTGTATTTATGAACCTAAGCTAATGAGAATAGGAGGACACAGCAATGAGATAAATGATGGTTGAGTCTGCTGTCCATGGATGATATGGGTTTTACATCCTGTATTTATGAACCTAAGCTAATGAGAATAGAAGGACACAGCAATGAGATAAATGATAGTCGAGTCTACTGTCCATGGATGATATGGGTTTTACATCCTGTATTTATGAACGAGAATAGGAGCACACAGCAATGAGATAAATGATGGTTGAGACTGCTGTCCAATATAGGCACCCTGCTAAGCTGGTGGATGGATGATATGGGTTTTACATCCTGTATTTATGAACCTAAGCTAATGAGAATAGGTGCACAGCAATGATGGTTGAGTCTACTGTCCAACATAGGCACCCTGCTAAGCTGGTGGACGGATGATATGGGTTTTACATCCTGTATTTATAAACCTAAGCTAATGAGAATAGGAGGACACAGAAATGAGATAAATGATGGTTGAGACTGCTGTGGATGTATGAAATCTTGGGCTTTACATCCGGTATTAATGAATTTGTAGGCTAATAGGGAAAGAAGGCAGATATCCAGTGTTTCCTGGCTGAATGATGAGGCGTCCACTTATGACTCATTCCGGTGGTATTTTGGTGTTGGAATATAGTTACCAGATGTAATCTTTGACAGGAATGTATTTTTTGATTGAACACCACATATCAATTTACAGAACTGGTGGATCATGTGAACTGATTACTACAACAGACTGAATAATTTATTGGTACAGCTCTTCATATGGTTTTCAGAATACTTCTCCAAACGCTGTAAACACCTTTTATTGCTTAAGATAGTAGAATATTAGATAAATACCAATGACATGATTTTCAGAATGTTGTAAAATAACTAAATTCTTGAGGAGAAACAAATCTGATGAAATGTTGTGGATTCTGGACACGAATTCTGTAGAATCTCTGGTTACTGGGGAACTTGTGAAAAAATATATCTAGGTCAATAAGTCAATTAGGACATTAAATAGGTAGGTAGAAGGACTCTAAAGTGTCCTTAGGACAAGGTCACAAAGGTCAGAATTCTGTAGAATCTCTGGTTACTGAGGAACTTGTGAAAAAATATATCTAGGTTACTGAGGTCAATAAGTCAATTAGGATATTAAATAGGTAGCTCAAAGGGGACTCTAAAGTGCCCTTAGGACAAGGTCACAAAGGTCAAAGAGCCACTAAAGTGCCCTATCTAGTAGTTTCCTTGAGCATGCTGCTGAGTAACGTTGCTCTTTCATAAGCCACACTGTTGTTGAATACCTACCTATGATTATGAAATCTATTCCCTCCAGGGAAGATTATCAATTAATGCTGAAACAAAATAGCTTATTCTGAAAAGTTGACCTATCTATCCATCGTATCATCATGGTGACTATCTTATGCATGGTTCTTAGTGAAATGCTTAGAGCTTTGTTGTTCTCTTAGTCCAACATTTATGCCGTAAATACTCATACATATAGGTGAACATTCAGGAAGAAGTGAAAACACATCATGTGACATTCAAACGCAGTGTTTTCGGTCCTAGGGGAAGAAGTCCGAACAAGTAATGGCAATTGTCAGAGTGCAGGAAGAGCCCGCAAAATGTCAACCCAAAGTGAGAACTATATACACTTCCTTTTTCACTCAAATTCATCTTGAACGCTAGTGAGAGTTAGGTTTAAAGTTTAATACCTCGAGATCTAGTATAATTTTTAATACCTCGAGATCTAGTATAATTTTGTCAAACAATTATACAGTGTAGCAATTGAACAATCTGCGAGAATGAACCAAAAGACATCTCATAAGTTTATCCATTTCGGATGTTATAGCATTTTTGTCGTTGATTACCACACCACTTCAGGCCTTGCAGAGATGAAGAAACCACCTGACCATCTGACATCTTGCATAAACCAAACACTCTTCCTTCTTCTGCCAACATGCTCCCCGTCCCTGAAGTGCCTGCAGCAATCAATACAGTGGAGGCCATATTTGATCAACTAACCCCGTATGCAGACCAAAGTTACCCAAAGCCAAGGAACTTTGCATTGTCTGTCCAGACACTCTGCTCTTCCATCGAAAATAGAAGTGTGGGAACTTCCCCTGGTAGTCCAAAGGACCATAAAATTATGCAGGCTGATGGATGATGAATCTCAATTGTAGACTCTTAAGGAAAACTGAGTTTGTGCTCTTAACAGTGGGAAAAAGGAGCTCCAGAGATGATAACGGTAATACAAACATGCTGACCATAAACTGAACGAACGAGAATTTAGATCATGAGCTGCTGTCAAGAGTAGCATGCCATTAACCAACTACTGGGCTTTTAGCACACGTCCCCATTCCGCCCATTCTCCCTCCAATGACCATAAAGATATTTAGATTCCCAGGTTCCTTCTTGCATAGGGACAAGTCTGTGGTCTAATCTGGCATATTGCAAATCATGTTTCCTGCTGCCAAATGGATTATGTTCATTCTTCCGGGGAAGTAGTGTGATGTTAAAGCTATATATTAGGGCTGCTTGAATTGACTTGCTATTGACAACAGTTTTTACCCCTTCAATGCTGAGATTATACATGTATTTCTAACTTTGTTTACGATATCTTTGCAGATTGGATACACAGACATGAGCGAGGCAAGAGAAAGTCGGAAGGTCCGAATGGAGACCAGTGGTCCTTCCGTCCATGCCCATGGGGCAGGAACACATGAAGTTCGCATGCCCCAATTCTCTTCCAGAGACATGCCGGGCTATGCCGCTCCAACAAGGAGCTCTTCGTCCAAGACAAAACCGACAACTTACGAATCAGTTAACGTAGGAGGACATAGGCCAAGGGAACACCGCTCAAGGGAACGGAACAACAGGTCAACAGAAAGAGATAATCGCTCAAAAAGCAGAGAGAAAAATAGGTCAAGAAAAAATGATGATTATCGCCAAGTAGCGTTTCAGGCACACACTCTTCCTGCAAGATTACCCACTGCTAAAGACTTCTATGATGAAAACACCAAACATACAAGAAGAAGACCCAGGCAGAGCAAATCAGCAGACGGCCGCGCTCGGGTCATTCCTCCTTGGGCCACAACCGAGAATCCTGTGGAAATTAATGAGAGCTGCTTCTTCAAAAATGTCCGTTCCCCGCGCCCAAGTTTCTTCTTCATCCATCCAGAGTGGTCTTCAGAGTCCATCACCAGGAGGCGATTAAACATTGTAGAAAAGCCCCAAGTGATGATGAGTGGAAGGCGGTGTTTCAGTGCGCCCCCTCCCCGCAGCCGCAACCCCATCACTTGGGAGTATAGCTAGTCTGTTTGTAATAGACTTAGTTGCAACCTGACTGGCAAATACTTCCATGTTGGTATTTTATTGTTGTTATTGATTGGAACACGATACATTGTGCTTTTATCGAGGTTGCCAAACAGTTTTCTGGAATGCCTGAAGTCCGGCCTGACATTTCATCAAGACACATCCGGTGTAAACGATCCGCCACATGCGACATCATGCGTTGCTGTCATGATTTTTGAAATTGTTAACAAATTTACACCTGCTGTTTTGCAAAACATGAAATAACATGACTCATCCAGATCTCTGCTTTTCAAAGTTTAAAGAGCAGCAAAACAAGTTAGTCCACTCTGATGAATAGTTGTTTGATGGCCATGTTGGGATTGGTGTCAGCTTTTAGAAATTATCTTCTACATTTTACTCTTGTTGTTGAGATAACCTGTGCTTTTAATGGCAGCAAATGTTTATTCCACTGGTGCAGTATCAATTGCAGATACAATTAAAGTTTGTTTTGTTATGGCGGCTGGACCAAAAAATGTGGACATCTTTAATTGCTAAAAAAAATTTTGATTGAAACATATAGGCCTAAAAATACATCTAATTTCAATATATTATTTTATATCGACCTCAGCACTGTTGCCAATTTGTGGACAACAACTTTTTTCAACCATTTTTGGTCCAGTCGTATTGCTACACTACTCAATGCATTATTTATTCAGTTTGATATGTTGCTTTGCCACTAGTGCCACTAACCATATAATGACTGCAAAACTATCAGGTCATATATCTGTGTGTTTTTAAAGGAGACACAATCTCCACAAATGACGTTTCTCATATATTTTGCTTATCCATCAATAAGTTATAATATTTGTATAATATTATGTAAATTATGTATATATTTAAATGAATCTCATAGTTACTCAATTTGGAGAACCTTAGAAGGCTTTAGTTTAATCAGGGTATTATCATAGAAGTATTGTTTCTGATTTGGGACAAAAGATTGCTTTGTGTTCCAAGACCTCCAATACATCTTAAATTATTGCTGTTAGTTCTTCCTCAAGGTGCAAAGTATTACCTAGTTAATTTAGTCTATTAAGCTATCAGCCCGAAGTGGAGGGCTGGATACACAGTATGTCTCACTAATGTCTCTTAATAAGCTGTGCAAGTCATGAAATTACTGAATTTTAGACTCCGAAGGATTTCGTATCGCCTTGGTTGATTTCGAAGCTTGTTAAACCTCCACGCATAGTGAGATTTGCAAGATTTAATTATTTATAGTTTCTGCAACAGGTGATTGCTAGACTCTATAGCATTTTGGTTGACCATTAGAGTCTAAAATTCAGGTGGTCACCCCGTTGATCTGACCATCTGATTAGGTATTGAATGAGCACTATTTTGAAAGTGATTTTCTTGCAAAATCACTTTGTGAAACTTTTCAATTTGTTGCATATACAAAGATACCTTTCGGGGAAAGAATCTCTGAACAAAGGCATTATCAAATCAAACACTGTTCATACCATGCACAGCTTTTTAAGTGAAAATTGTTGTCATAAAGATTGGTTTAGCTGAAGGAGCTCTGTCAGAAACATTGTGTGTGAGAACATGGAGTGTTGTGCAACTGACTGTTGTGTTAGACTGCTTAAGACTTAACAAGGGTTTTGAGATTCATGATGTTTGCTGTATTATCTGAAGATCAACTTATCATTGACTTTTATCACAATGACTCATATCTTTGGCTGATGTAGCTTGTTAGATAGGTAGCCAAGATGCAAAGGGAATCTAGTTGCAATCACAGAAATATTTTGTTCACTTTTCAAATGGAGAGCTCAGAGCAAGAGAATAATTTTTACCACCATATCACTGTTGTTACTGTTATGCATCAATTAATCAGCCAAGCAATGACCTTAATATGTCTCCATAAACATAGCTACACTATGTAACCCATATACAATATGTGGCCACTGATAGCCATGATTTCAGGTCCCCTGATGTACTGAAAAGTCATTCATTTATTGAACTCTGATTGTGGAATTTTTAAGATCTTGATGATTCTTAATTGCAATTAAGTATTGTTACCCGAAGAATTGATTTGGACAAATATGGAGATATAAAAGTCGTATACATTTAGCCTATTGCAGCATCTGTAAAATTTATTTTATTTGCCTTTAAACTCATGGCTTTGTAAATTTTTGAGGGATGTGATAATTTTGATCTTTTCAACTTTGTAGAAGGCAATTTTCGTAATAAAGACAAGAATACCATACTAAGTGTCTCCTCTCAATTTTCTAGATATGATCTGTGTCATATAATTTGTCACTAGCTACACCAACCAAATCATTTGTCACAAACAACCATTGCAACCAAATCATATTTTCATCAATGTTCTGCTTTAGAATCCGAATAATTTGTCACTTCCCATTGAAAACATTGGCAACCAAATCTCATGTATAACTCATACATATCATTAGCTGTGTAAATTTCCATAACAGATACACAGACCCGAATATGATTTTCGCGAGGCTTTTTATTGAAGGGGCTACTGGTGATTGTGGAAAGGAAGTCTCAACCCAGTTCATCACCATTCTTGTAAATTGCTTGATTTTCATCGCATTTAATAAATAAAATTTTATATAGGCGTATGCATATTTTTTTGCAACCTACTGTTTTCCTATAATTCACTCTGGTTGTAATAGTTTATCGTACTCCATGCTTGTTTTTCACAACACCATAAACACGGTATATTTTTCACAATATTCCTTGTGTGCTTCCTTTTTGCTACAAAGTTCATCGTAATAAGTCTTCGTCATTTTCTAAGTTATTCTTTTTCCACATCCAATGTTTATAAAAGTCACCTGTAGAGACTTCATATGCTTGGCAAGCAACATCCCCAGTACTGATGTTGTGACAATACACTATTGCAAAGGTGTGAAAGCTGGAAACAACCTTCATCTCTGTTGATTGCCCCCGTCGTTCTCTGCAAAGCAGATGAAAGTCTCTACGAGTAATTTTTATCAACATTTGATGTAGAAAAAGAAAAACTTAGAAAATTAATCTACCATCCATAGAAAATGTTCGGAAATGTTTGAAATCTTCATCATTGTTTTGCGTGAGTATGAATATATCAAGACTTAGTACTGCTTCAATAATCACTTTTTTTATTTTAAAACCAGTTTAACCTGATTCCCTTGTCTTTTTTGCATAATTTAAACCAATCTAAAGTTGAAAATGGCATTAGTTGTTGCTTGATAACTCAATCTCAGAATGATCATAAAGCAAACTTGCTCCAGGCAAACAAGATTTCAATTTTAAGATGCAAGTTTCCTCCAAACGAAGCCAGGATGTTAAACTCGAAGGGAAACCATCAATGCCATCCGCAGAGATTTGCCAGGAATGTTGCAGCCTCTGAAAATCTCCCTCAAAGATTCTCTTGAAAAGACAAACACTTTCATCATAACAACGTTCACTACCATCCTAAATGAAATTGCATGCAGACTGACAACAAGTCTAGATCTTGAAGATAATGCTTGAAATTGACTCTTCAAATAGTGTAGATTTCTAATTCGCTATTCATTAAAGATCTTGAGATGCCGAATTCCAATTTACCATGCATCACAAACCTTATTGCAGTTTTATTGCAGTAATGGTACAAAAACAAAACTTCAGTCAATGACCGCATTCAATTTCCCAAAAGCTGCATTGGCATGACTTTGGAAATTCCGACATTAATATGATGAGGAGCATTCCTTGGGTGCACAATTAAATCATTCTGTGCCTGGAATTAAGAATTAACAAAGCTTTCCATGCAAACAATCGAATCAACACCTTTTACTTAATAAATCAAAATCAGATGAAATCAGTTTTCCTTGAACATGGCGGGGAGGAATGTTGCTCTTTGATTACCCAAGCTGTTATTGAATACCTTTGATCTTGAAATCTGTTCCCACCTGGGATGATTATCAATTAATGCTGAAACAAAGTGGCTTATTCTGTAATGTTTATATCTCAATGTCAAGTGCTGTAATGCTCCAAGTTCAAATTCCGTAACAGCTAGGCATTCATGAATGAACAAATAACAGCTCCATTTAATTTGAAATTTTATTGTACATCGTCACAGGTTTTTTTCCATGCCTAGCCTATCTAATATTATATATCTGGGGCCTATTCAACATATAACATTATGATAGTTGTCATCCTTTGCATGGTTTTTCTTGCAATGTTTAGAGCATTGTCATTGCCCGAGTCCCACATTTATGCATATGTATACAGTAAATATTTGTCACATAGGTGAACACGCAGGAATAGGTGAAAACACAGCTTGTGACATTCAAACACTGTGTCAACAGCCCTGGGGGAAACGTCTGCACAAGTAATTGCAATTGGCAGAGTCCAGGAACAGCCCACAAAATGTCAACCCACATTGAGAGCCATTATATCGAGCCTGTGTTGTTGAAGTTGATCTTGTATGGTTGCAAAATACAAAGTGAGGTTTGAGATTTAAAATACCTGAAGATGTAGTTTAGTTCCATTATGCAAACCTTACGAAATGGACGTTGAGTATACAAAATTTTCTTTTCGAACAATTAGATTGTAGCAGTAACAAGATTCAGATGGATTGATGCATCATAAACTGGTATAAATTCAATTGATGTGGTTCCTAGAGAGTAAGCCTCAAACCTCTCAATTCTGCCTGTAATCACACTTAATTGCACCTCCTAATACAGTGCATAGTTTTGTAAATCCTTTGCTATATATGTCTTATCCTGTTCTGTGTAGAACATCAAACAATCTGTCAGGGGAGAAAATCATGCGAGAACTACCAAAAAGTCTTATGATATATAAGTTTATCCCTTATGGATGTTATATGGCCTTTACTTTGTTGGCTACCACTCCACTTCAGGCCTCACAAACAGAAAAAGACAACATCTGACATCTTGCATAAACCAAACACTCTTCCTTCTGCCAACATGCTCCAGGGTGCTCCCCATCCCTGAAGTGCCTGCAGCAATCAATACAGTAGAGGCCATATTTGATCAAGCCGCGTATGGAGACCAAAATTACCAAAAGCCAAAGAACTTTGCATTAGTCAGGTGAACAGGGAAAATAGATAAGTTGAAACTTTCCCTGGTAGTCTGTGGATCATGGCAAATTGTGCAGGCTAATGGGATGATGGATCCCAACAGTACACTTTAGTCAATATGTAATTGTTCAGCAGGGTACGTCAAGAAGACACCCTCTCTCATGCGTATCAGTGAATGCCGAAGAAATTGACCCATGGGGACAAATATGGAGATGTAAAAGTCACATACACATGTAGCCTATTGCAGCATCTGTAAAATTTATTTTATTGCCTTTAAACTCATGGCTTTGTAAATGTTTGAGGGATGTGATAATTTTGATCTATTCAACTTTGTAGAAGGCAATTTTCAAAATAAAGACAAGAATACCATACTGAGTGTCTCCTCTCCATTTTCTAAATATAATTATAGTCCGTGTCATATAATTTGTCACAAGCTACACACGTCAACCAAATTATTTGTCACGACCAACTGTAGCAACCAAATTGTATTTTCATTAACGTTCAGCCTTAAAATATGAAATATGTTTTATTGCACAAAAACATAACATAAGTAAAAAAAAGGGAGGTTAGAGTCGGGAAACATAGATACTCCCCCTACCAACAATACTATTCTGTACAGAGATTTTCTTTTTATACAATTTCATCTGTCAGATTATTCCAAAGGTGCTTACCATGAACTCTTAATCTATTTACAATTGCATAATAATCCTGGGCATTAACACATGTTAAGTCATTAATAACTTTATAAAACATAGTTAGATCTGAGCAAATTCTCAGATTTTCAAGAGTATTGATATTAATTAAACTTAACCTATCTAAATATGGCGCATTGTTTGGACAAATGCGCCTTGTGAAGTATCTCTGAACGCTTTCTATTTTGTCTGTGTTCTGTTTCAAATAAGGGGACCAAATTTGACTTTCATATTCCAGAATGGGTCTAACATAATATTTAAATAATTTTATATAAAAACAACAATCCTGACTTTTAAGAGCGGTGAATACATTTCTTATGATGTAATATGCCTTCTTGACAATATGGGAACAGTGCAAATTTCAAATTTGATTAGACAATTATTCCGACATCTCTAATATGGTTCACCTTCTGTACACATGTATCATTGAGGACATAGTCAAAATCTATTGTTTTGTTACCATGCAATATTTAAAAAAATTTTTTCATTTAGAATCCGAATAATTTGTCACTTCCCATTGAAAACCTTGGCAACCGAATCACATGTATATAATACCTCATCAATATCATTAGCTGTGTAAATTTCCATTACAGATACACAGACCCGAATATGATTTTCGCTAGGCTTTTTATTGAAGGGGCTACTGGTGATTGTGGAAAGGAAGTCTCAACCCAGTTCGTTACCATTCTTGTAAATTGCTTGATTGATTTTTATTGCATTACTAAATAAAATTTTATGTGGGCATATATATATAATTTTTTTTGCAACCTACAGTTCTCCCATAATCACTCTGGTTGTTAGAGTTTTTCAAACACCATGTTTGTTTTTCACAACACCATCAACATGGTTTATTTTTCACAATACAAGTCACTGGTCTGCAGACTATGGAACCAGTATAATAAGTACATAAGTAGCACACTATCATGTTAACATATCCAGTTGTTTTGATGGCCATAGTAGACTAAAGTGCTTATGTTCTTGCTATTTGCTTCAAAGCTCTTCATTATAAGTCTTCATCTTTTTTTTGCATTAGTACGAATGTAAGAACTGCTTCACAATTTTGATTTTAAACCAGTTTCAATGTGCTCCCCTAGTCTTTATTGCATAATTTAAACCAATCTAAAGTTGAAATTGGCATTAGCTGTTGCTTGATTACTCAACCTCAGAATGATCAGACATAAAATACAATGTAAACTTGCTCCAGGCAAGCATGATTTCAAGGATGCAAGTTTCCTTCAAGCGAAGCCAGGATGTTAAACTCGAAGGGAAACCATCTATGCCATCCGCAGAGATTTGCCAGGAATGTTGCAGCCTCTGAAAATCTCCCTCAAAGATTCTCTTGAAAAGACAAACAGTTTCATCATAACAACGTTCACTACCATCCTAAATGAAATTGCATGCAGACTGACAACAAGCCTAGATCTTGTAGATTATAATGCTTGAAAATTAACTCTCCAAAGAGTGCAGATTTCCAATTTGCTATTCATTAAAGATCTTGAGATGCAGAATTCTAATTTACCATTCATCCCAAACCTTAAAGCGGTTTTATTGCAGTAATGGTACAAAAACAAAACTTAAGACCTGGGAAAACAGCCAACACAACATGCAGTCAATAACGGCATTCGATTTCCGTAACTTGCATTGGCATGACTTTGGAAATTCCAACATTAATATGATGAGGAGCATTCCTTTTGTGCACAATTAAATCATTCTGTGCCTGGAATTAAGAATTAACAAAGCTTTTCCATGCAAACAATTAAATCAACACCTTTTACTTAATAAATCAAAATCAGATGAAATTAGTTTTCCTTGAACATGGTGCTGAGCAATGTTGCTCTTTGATTACCCAAGCTGTTATTGAATACCTTTGATCTTGAAATCTGTTCCTACCAGTGGTGGGCATTAACTCGTTAATCGTTAATCCGTTAATAACGAAGTTAACAAATTGAGTAACTAGTTATTAAGTTAACATCTTTTTTTGTGTCAACGTAAGTTAATAACTTCCGTTACTTAATTACAAGTCAGTTAAGTTAAAAAATTCCGTTACTTTTAGTAAAAAAAGTGGCAAAAAAGACACATTTTAGCATGAAAAAGACTGGAGTTGATAAAAGATAGCTAAATAGTGAAACTTAGACAGCTATTGTCTGAGTGCCTCTGTCTGAAAATTCAACCTGTGCCTCTTTTTGAGACAGATGAGCCTCATTCTGGTACTTTCAATAAATATTTTCAAAGACACTGTCAATTTTATTTTTACTTCGATAAAAAAAATTAACTTAACTTTTTAACTTTAACTTCAGTTAACTTGGCCACAATTTTAACTTATTAACTATAACTTTGCTAATAATTTCATTAACTTATTAACTGTTAACTAAGTTAACATTTTTTGTTAACTTGCCCATCACTGGTTCCTACCTGGGAAGATTATCGATTAATGCTGAAACAAAGTGGCTTACTCTGTAAAGTTTTTATCTCAATGTCAAGTGCTGTAATACTCCAAGTTCAAATTTCGTAACAGCTAGGCATTCATGAATAAACAAATATTTGAAATTTTATTGTAAATTTTCACAGGTTTTTGTCTATGCCTAGCCTATCAAATATTATATATCTGGGGCCTATTCACATATAACTCTATGATACGAGGGTTGTTCAGAAAGTTCGAGGCTTTTTTTTATATGGACACTTATTTTCAATGCAGAATCATGAATTTTTTACAGCATATTTGGAATGGATTTCCAAAATTTTGGACAATTTGGACATTTTTAAGTCATTCTGCGGTTGCCATGGAAACTGAAAGTTCAGCTTCTTTGGGCAGATAATACTGAAACCACTAAAGCTCATGAATTTTGGCTGTGAGAGACCTCTCTCTATCACTTGCATTAGTGAGATTGACAATATTTGACTCAAGGAATATTATATTTGCCTTAAAAAATACTCCCAAGCTCACCAAAAGCATTGATTCATGCACCTGACCTATTGAAGTAAATGTTCATTGAAGTCCTCCAAACAAAGTTCTGTGAAAGAATTTCAGTCATCCAAAGCCTTTTCTCCTTCGGTGCCTGAAGCTATTGGCCCCATGGACTAAAGTAAGGGAAAACCAGGACTTATGTAAAGCAACATGTCACAGGAATAGATTGGATGGATAATGCTGTCCATTTTGGTCTATTGTTCATACTAGTGAATCAATTCTCTCACAAGTCCTCATATAGTCAGGGAAACACACATTTGCCTCCTGAATTTCCCTCACCAAATCTGGCATGCAGGAGTGCTTTCCTACATAGGTTCAGTGTAAGAATACACACATTTGGTGTGTTTGAAATCATATTTAGAAGCTAATACCATATTTCTTGTGTCAAATATTGTCAATCTCACTAATACAAGTGACAGAGAGAAGTCTCTCACAGTCATAATTTCTTGGCATTCTTGGTTTCAGTGTTACCTGCCCCAAGAAGCTGAACCTTCAGTTTCCATGGCAACCACAGAAAGACTTAAAAATGTCCAAATTGTCCAAAATTTTGGAAATCCATTCCAAATATACTGAATTTTATCCTGTAAAAAATTCATAGTTCCAGATTGAACATAAGTACCCATATGAAAAAAAGCCTCAAACTTTTTGAACGCCCCTCGTAGTTGTCATCCTTTGCATGGTTTTTCTTGCAATGTTTAGAGCATTGTCATTGCCCGAGTCCCACATTTATGCACATGTATACAGTAAATATCTGTCACATAGGTGAACACGCAGGAATATGTGAAATGAAAACACAGCTTGTGACATTCAAACTCTGTGTCAACAGTCCTGGGGGAAACGTCTGCACAAGTAAGTGCAATTGGCAGAGTCCAGGAACAGCCCGCAAAATGTCAACCCACATTGAGAGCCATTATATCCAGCCTGTGTTGTTGAGATTGATCTTGTATGGTGCAAATAACAAAGTGAGGTTTGAGATTTTAAATACCTGAAGATGTAGTTTAGTTCCATTATGCAAACCTTACGAAATGGATGTTGAGTATACAAAATTTTCTTTTCGAACAATTAGATTGTAGCAGTAACAAGATTCAGATGGATTGATGCATCACAAACTGGTATAATTTCACTTGATGTGGTTCCTAGAGTGTGAGCCTCAAACCTCTCAATTCTGCCTATAATCACACTTAATTGAATCTCCTAATACAGTGCATAGTTTAGTAAATCCTTTGCTAAATATGTCTTATCCTGTTCTGTGTATAACATCAAACAATCTGTCAGGGGAGAAAATCATGCGAGAACTACTGAAAAGTCTTATGATATATAAGTTTATCCCTTATGGATGTTATATGGCCTTTACTTTGTTGGCTACCGCTCCACTTCAGGCCTCACAAAGAGAAGAAGACAACATCTGACATCTTGCATAAACCAAACACTCTTCCTTCTGCCAACATGCTCCTCGGTGCTCCCCATCCCTGAAGTGCCTGCTGCAATCAATACAGTGGAGGCCATATTTGATCAAACCGCGTATGCAGACCAAAATTACCCAAAGCCAAAGAACTTTGCATCAGTCAGGTGAACAGGGAAAATAGATAAGTTGAAACGTTCCCTGGTAGTCTATGAATCATGGCAAATTGTGCAGGCTAATGGGATGATGGATCCCAACAGTACACTTGAGTCAGTATGTAATTGTTCGGGAGGGTATGTGATTCACCTTCTGTACACATGTATCATTGAGGACATAGTCAAAATCTATTGTTTTGTTACCGTGCAATACTTAAACATTTTTTTCATTTAGAATCCGAATAAATTGTCACTTCCCATTGAAAACCTTGGCAACTGAATCACATGTATATAATACCTGATAGATAGCCACAAGGTTTTAACATATCAGGTAATGACAGCAGAATGTGCTAAGAATGATGCCAAAGTGATTTCAATTTCTCCTAATGACTTTCTAACTGACATTCATTATGCAGCTAATTCGTTTCTTTTGATGTTTGGGGGCAATATCATTGTACTAGGCACAAAAAACAATGTCACAACTGATATTGCTGTGATTGATTCAGGTTATGTAAGCCGTCCTAATACGGCAACCACACGGAGAGAGACAAAGCTGCCTCTCAAAGTGTCACCGGACACAATCCTGGGAATGGCATGTTACCGAGATTCCTATCCTGCACCAAACTATTGCCCTCAAGGTTATCGGGCCTGTGCTAACAAAGAGTGCATACCTGAGGTGTACTTCTGTGACTAGGTCCCACAGTGTATTGACTCCAGTGATGAGTGGGAATGCCCTGACATGTGTGGTGGCATTGATACACCGTGGCACTGTGAAAATGGCACTTAGTGACTCATGATAGCCGATGAAGTGTCATCTTTTCTACTTTCAACATGGGAAACATAGAGGCTGTTTGATTAGTCATGATCAAGAGTAAGCCATTTGACTTCTCATAACAAATTCTAGAGTGAAAATCAGATGCATAATCCTTTCATTTGGCTGTCACCAACAAGTGGGATAAGTCTCCTTCAATCAAATTAACATTGAAAGTATTGGGTTTGATCATGACAAATCATCAGCATGATGACACACGAAGTGCCATTTTCACAGTGCCACAGTCCACTTTAATTCTATATCAATGTGTTTCGCTGTAAAGACAACAAGCTATTCAGCCCACGACAGTTTGGCTTCACATCAGTGAGATCGACAGTGCTGCAGCTGTTAATATAACTGGAAGAGTGGACCAAGATTCTTGATGAAGGTGGATACGTTGATGTGGTCTATTGCGATTTTATGAAAGCTTTTGACAAAGTTTCTCATCCAAGACTGCTCGATAAATTACGATTTTTAACCATTTATCACATCATCAACCCAGGTTTCTTATCCTTTTTGCCTGAATCTTAATTTTTCCCCAACTTTTGGGGGAGGGGGGTGGGGTGCTTGTCAGAAGAGCACCGGTTGAAACAGGCACAATGTTACCCCTATTATTATTTGAATTGGATATTTTTTCAATTAACAGACTGATAGATTAATTCATTCCAAAATGATACCGTGTCCCTTTTATTGGAAACCATAAATCCATGTCTTGTCTATCCCTATAATTAGTCTTTTGGTATTAATGTCAAATCTGCATGTGATGCCAGAGAGACCAGATGATAACAAAGGAGACCACAGAATGAGAATAAACCATTTACATGACAGGTAGACATAGACATCTAATCTCATCCGCAAAAGAAGATGACATAGTATAAGCTCAGCGTGACAGGTCACATGACATATCCATTAACCTGCATATAAAAGTTTTACTTTCATCTGCGTTTTAATACCGGTCACCGTGTGGCGATGAAACATCGAGATGACACTAATGTTGAAGCCTCTATGAAGTTTGAACCCTGCCTTCCATTTTCATGCTTGACAACAAATGTAAACAATACAAGAATCCGCGGATTCAAAGCTAGCCATTTGGTTTTATATTACAGGGGCAGTGATTAACGTGGAATGGGTTGATAGCAATTTTGACCTAATCTAGAGTATATCCATACTGAAGACATGTAAAAAACAATTAGAAGTATGTAAATAATATCATGAAATCCTCAAAATAAAAGGCAACTGAGAAGCTTCTTGTAAATTGGAGGGAAAAGAATAGAATACAATAAAATAAGAAAGATAGATAAATAGCTAGTAAGATAGATCATGTAGATGGGCGGATGGACTTGAAAGAGGGAGCTTCCGCCTTAATAGGAAGGAATGTGCATGACTGCCGCCATGACAGATTGGAAGAACAGACATTGACTATAAGTTGAGATGATATGAACTCTCTCATTTTAATGCAAGTGAAGTACAATTAAAGGAATAAACTAGGGGTCTACACTAGTTCAATAAATACCAGTCGTACCGGTTCTGTCTGGTCGGTTCCCGAACTGGTTTTTGAAACAGCACTTCGGTATGGCTCAATTATATGAATGCCATATCCAGCTAAAAAATGCAGTTTATAGCCGAGATTTGACAGAAAATATCCATTAAATCAATCACTGTACTCGAGAAGATCGTCATCTTGACCATATTGACACAGGAAATCCAATGTATTGTATTGTATCTAATTACACTCCTGAATGGTAATTAAGCTATATTGCTGTTAGACCTGTCAGGGAATGAACTCAAGATAATTAAAGCCATATCCACCAGAGGGCCATTTTGCATACAACAGTGGACAGTGCTGCCACCTAGCCTGTTCTTGGTTCACATGTTTATTGTTTACAGTGTTTACAGTGTTTACATGGTTTATGGTTTTCAGAATCCCACATCACCCATTCCAATAGCTACGCCTTTGGCTAGCTAAAAATGAATTCTCTACCAATGTCAGTGAACATTATTTCAGAAGGTCTGAAAGACTGAAACCATAATGACGTCTTAAATTACGATGGGCAATCAATCATAAATGACGAAATTCAGCTAGCCTACACCTGATATTTTTTCAAATTGCAAATAAATGTTTGGGGAACACTTCTGATGACCACCATCTTGAAAATCACATGCTAGTACTAGACACTTCAGCATTTTCAGGGAACCTTGACAACCTTCAAATGATATTCACGTAGTAGTTTATAAAGAAGTTTCAGAGAAAATACAATAACAACAAAGTCCTTTTTATGACACAGAAAACGTTATACATACATTTCAAAAGCTTTATATGCCAAGCCAACCTTGGCCCAAAAATAGCCAGAGTAAATAGGCCTAAAAGAAATTCATGAATAAATAGAGTTACTGTGCTTAAAATAAAGCAATTATACGAGGGGTGTTCAGGAAGTTCTGTCCAATTTTTGTAGTAGACCTTTCTCTTTGATGTACTCGAATTAAATTTTCACAGTACAAAATTCAGGTGTATAGCCATTGATTCTGAAAATATTATGTCCGTAGCCAATGTTTCACTTACGTTTCTGTTGCCATGGAAATGCTACCTTAGGGTAGGCGGCGCAGCTAAATTTTCATACAAAACTGCCAAATTTAGCTGTGTAAATCGCAATACATTTTTTGCATATATATATATACACAAATAATTGTCAACATAGATGTTCATCAACAGCTTCACAATTTTTCAAATTACTCTCCATGGCATGAAACACATTTTTGCATCCTTTCAATCCACTTGGTGAAGCAATTTTCAAATTCCTAACTTGGAAAAGTTCTGGAAATGACATGTCACATGTCCTGATTTGTAGCATATCGTTCACCTCTAAGCTCATCTTTTAGATTAGGGAATAAACAAAAGTCACACAGTGCTCACTCATCATAGAGGTATCTTGAAATGCTGTCCTGATGAGATCCTGGGTTTGAGTACCATTCTTTCCTGTGAGAACACACAATTTGATTGAAGGTCTCTCACCGCGTTTCAGGTCCATGTCAAATGCTCATTCAAAATCACTCTTTGCAGTGCAAAAATCAGGTTTAAATGGCTATACAAAGGATTGGCACAACATTGTGACAATGTAAAGTTACAATCACAATTGTTAGTAGGCCCTGCACAGGTCTGCAGTCCTTTTCAACATAATTTGACCAGATATTTAAGGGAAAACACAATTCCAAGTTCACCAGAAAAATGAGCTGCGCTGGGTTCCCCATCTTGCCATTTCCATGGCAACAAAATAACAACTTGGATATATTGCGTCCCAAAGGTACTTGGCCATTTTTTTCTTTAATACCTCAGGATGTATTCTTGAAAATTTGAAGACTCTAGCTGAAATAGAAGCATCTCTCAGAAAAATTGGTCAGAACTTTCTGAACGCCCCGCGTATAGCACCGATAATCACACAAGCAAACATTTAATATTGAAACTTTCATTATCACTAACAAACAGTATCTGGGAATAAAGAGTGTCACATTATATTGAAATAAGCACATTAACAATCTAGATAGGTTCTTCCTATTCAGGAACATATATATGGAATTTCGTGCAGATGGTTGGTAATATCATCTTTCGGACGACGCCCAGTTTTGCCTTCATCTAGCATTAAGGAAAGTTAAGATGAATGTTACAATAAAAGCACTTCAGTTGGTGTCACTCTCTGGTTCAGTCTCACCAATCCCCCAACTTTTATACTTTTCGTCCCATCTGCAAGCTTGTTTGTCATGTGTTCTGCGAAACCTAGCAGCTAAATAAACGAAACATTCAAACAGGTCCATTATATGCAAGTGAAAACAGCCCACATGCAGAGTAGCTGGGGGTTGCTGTTCATCGACCAAAGGATAGATAATTTTCTTAACACGTACTTGATCGCGAAATCCAATCGAGGCCAAATAGACATTGACCGACTCATGAGAGAACGAAATGCCGAAGACAGCATCTTGATTCTGCAGCACGCAGATTGTTTCAGCGAGGAGCCTCTTTTCTGCATCTCCGTCAGCATGGACATCGACTAATGCCAAATATTTACAGCCACATACCTGATCCCTGCACACAACTGCAAGGTCAGCTTGGAACTGACAATGTGTCTGAATTTGCCTGACTGCTTTGTTGGCGTTGATGTCCAGCTCATCGCCCCCACCTCCGGGCAACTTCTGACATGCATGCTGATCTTTTGGCTGAGCCATATTGAGAAATACATGGACAGGGTGTGTAACGTTGACATGCGGAAGGAGTGTTATTATCTCTTTTAATAGTTCGTAGACAGCAACACAACCTTCACTATTGGTCACACCACTCCGTAGGGCAGACATCCAATGACCAATCAGAGCGAAATCGCAAAATGGCTGCATCTCGGGCTCTGTCAGTCCAGATCGTAAAAAGTCAAGAACATCTGAAATGGCAAAACATCCATACCGTTAAACTTTGATCTCAGGTCGTTGCTTGTCAGTACTTCAATGGAAATTGTGTATGACTGAGTGTGTGATTATCACACAGGAGAAAAATTAATACAAATAAGAATGAATAATGTAAAAATCATAATTTTACGATACAATATGATATGTTAAGAATTTATTGTAATGTAATACATGAAATTTGTTTTGACATTATGTGCAAACGATACAAAAAAAAACAAAAAATCAAATATGTACATGAAACAATAATAGTGTAATAATAATAATAATAATACAAGTTACTGCTTATTGAAAAATCGGATACCTGCATGCAGGAACAAAATTTTACAGCAATACTCACTGTTATGACCAGTCTCCATTCCTGAAAGTAAACAATTTAGATTTAAACTTTATTAATTAGCATGTAAACTTAAATTTATTCCAAACTCATCATCATATCAGAACCAGGCATTCCGCAAAGTTTTGAATAAGTTTCCAACACAAGTCAGTATCGATAGATGCGATACCATATTGCATTGAAAACAGAGTGTCAAAAGACAAAACATTTAAAACTTGTTTGTCACAACAGATAACATTTTGATTAACTTGGCCTGTGTAATGGAACTATAAAGGAAAGGTTTGAAACTTTCAGCCAGTTATCTGAAAATGATGAACAATCAAGAGATTCTTAACTTGAAAAACCCTGTCTATCAAGACATACCATAGCTCATCAGCATGGAGTATTCCTTCTTGGGACATCTGGCATATGACCAGTTTGTCCATTTCTGCTCAATAGGATTGTACTGGAGGTGAGAAGACCTCAGGACTTGTAACAGGCAGTCGGAGCAACCTGAGGAGGATGGCTTTTCCTTCTGATTCCAACTTGGTCCACTTCAGACAGGAGGATGGAATCAGATCTTCCGAGCAGTGACCGATTTAGGTGTGTGGAGGCCCCTGTGCTGTGAAGTTGAGGGGGCCCCCGAAATGCGTTACGTTGAGATGTTTCTGCAACTTTCAGAAGGGTCATGTACACTCTGTCCTGGCATGTGCATGTAATTTGGCTAAATTGAAAAAATACTAAACTAATTAATATATTTACTGAGATAGATGGGAGACCTTTTTTAAAGCCCTTTCTGTCTCGTTAATGTTGTTAAATACCTGGAAGGGAGCAGGTAGTGATAGGCAGTCCATAGCAATTTCTCCTACAAACCGGACTTATTTCATTAAGTACATACTTTTGTGTTTTTACTTTACCCTAGAGTAAATACAGAAAGAATTGTCTCATCTTGCAATAGAAGTTCCGCAATCATGTCCTGCTGAATTTAACTTTTAAACATATTTACTGGAGGATGGCCTGCATCGACGCTGTGGAATTGGTCAGCTTGTAATGCTACCTGGCTTACCAGTCCTAGCAAAATTCTTGTGTGGTAGAACCGGATCTATTTCATCACAACCAAATTCTGACATTCAGAGGCCCTGCACACTGCAGCATCACTGGCACCTCTGAGAGACATTGGTGAACCTGCATCGACGCTGTCCATGGCGGGATTCTTCGCTTCTGATCCTTGCCACTGGAGGCGTTGAAATGAAATTGAAGCCATCTAGGGGAATTTTGACAAACTACCAATGTTGTCACTTCCGGTGAAAAAGTTTTGGCATTTTTAGTTCAGACATGGCAGGCAACGGGCGTGGCCAAATGCGCTCCTATAACTCGAATAGAAGCCAGTCTTTTATATTCGTTGGTTTGTTAGTCGTTATAGCAATCTTGTGTTTCAATTTCTGGAATGTCTCTACGAAGAACAGCATGCTGACGCGAGAGCTAAATGAAGTGACAGACAAAATGAGACAGACGAGCATGCGAAAAATCAGCGTAGAGAAACGAGCTGAGGCTTTAGTGCAACAAGTGCGTGAAAACAGTGAAGCAAACAAGAAAATAAGCAATGAGATCAAGTTGAAGGAAGACGAATTAGGTCAAGTGAAGAACCAGGTCACTGAGAAAGAAAACATGTTGAGTGCCAGTCATGCGGAAACCGAAGAAGTAAAACAAACTTTGGTAAGTTGTAGACCTTGTAAGGCTTGTTGTGGTGGACCATGGACTGCCAACTTTGGCCCACATTCAGTTTTGCATTGCTGATCTATCCCCTGGGTAATTAACCTCCTGCCACCTTGACTCGCTTAGAGTCCTTGACCAGTCTGCGACTGTCATTTGTAATGGAGGTCGAGTGATCTGCCATCGGACCAGCTGACCTTGTGTTCGTACTCGACTTCTTCTTTCTGCAGTAATGGTCTCCGGATGCAGATTACCTGTATAGAAGCAGTACTAGTAGGTCCAGGATACCTGTTCATCGGCATGCAGGGTATAACTGGACATCGTTAAATTTGCAACGATACCATAGCATCACAATAAATCAAGTTGCTATTGATTGTTGTGGTTTTGGGACCAAAAGTTACATATCTTACAATGCAGATATCTTCACTGGCCGCTCATAAGCTGCATACCATTGGAACGATACAATTCAGGGGTTTAAGATGGTTATAGTTTCATTAAACGGAAATAAACGAGTTTTACTGTACAATTTATTATATGTTGGAAGAATTGGGTAATAAAGTAAAATCTATCTCATTCTATTCCAAATAAAATATCCTTTATCCATTAGGAATATGAGCAATATGGAGTAAAAGCCTAAATCAATACAGCTATTTGAAACTCTTTTTTTTCCAATAAATATTTTGAAGTCATATTTGGAATTGTAAGTGCCAAGCGCTACACACATTAAACATCAAAGGCAATGGAGTATTTGGGGGGGGGGGGGCATTGGGCCATGTCCCCCCTCTCAGGCCCAAAATTAACATGGAAGAGATAGGAAAAGCTGTGGAGCGCCCCGTATTCAACCCATGTATTGCCCCCCCCCCCAGTATGGGTTACAAGTGTTCTGTCCATTTGTACTAAGTCCATACAACAAAATTAATGTAATGTCTTTTTGCAACAATGCAGCAAAAAATTAGATGATCATAGATCGAGCAGCAACACAGACAATATTTTGCATGTTTTTGTTGAATTGTGCCCATTTCATGGCTTAATAATATCAGGCTTATACAAGGCAGGATTGCCGGTCAACTAGGCGACAGACAACTAGGCTACAACACTACCAACTAGGCGACAACCAACCAGGTGACACACTACTACCAACTAGGCTACACTTTTTAGACAGCCAGGTGACAACCTTTTTTACCCCGCTGGCTATGTAATAGCCTACGGGGTACTGCAGTCCTCAATGCCTCAATGTGCTGGGGATTTCGTCAAGCATAACTCACGTTGTGTTGCTCATATTTCATTCAAATTTTGCCTGTTATCTTATTTTGTCATGCAGATGGGAATGACAAGTCCGTGCGTCCGTACGGACACATGGACGTACGGACACACGGATGTACGGACACACGGACGGACACACGGACGGACACACGGACGGACACACGGACAGAAGGATGGACGCACGGACGGACGCACGGACGGACGCACGGACGGACGCACGGACGGACGCACGGACGGACGCACGGATGTACGGACACACGGACGTTGTGTTGCTCAAATTTCAGTCAAATTTTGCCTGTTACCTTATTTTGTCATGCAGATGGGAATGACAAGTCCTTGCGTCCGTACGGACACGCGGACGTATGGACACACGGGCGTACGGACGTAAGGACACACGGACACACGGACAGAAGGATGGACGGATGGACGGACGTACGGACACATGGACGGACGGACGGACACACAGATGGACACACGGACGGACGGACACACGGACACGTGGCCGCACGGACACACGGATGGACACATGGACACACGGACGGACACACAGACGGACACACGGACGGGCACACGGACGGACGGACACACGGACACATGGACAGACGGACGGACGGACACACGGATGGACACATGGATCCGAATGGTCTCAATGGCTTCACATAGAGCCAGCGGGGTTTACGTGCTTGCACGGTATTTTTTCCAGATACCTTCTGGGTGACACGTATTTTAGTAGAGATACCAACCACTGGCAACCAGGCTACAGATCATTTGCAATTGTATTCAAGCAGGAAAAGCATCGTCGCCTTGTTGGATGTGGTTTGCGAACTTGTGTCACCTAGTTGGAACTGTTTGTCACCTAGTTTGTTCTGCTATCTAAGTTCAAAATTTCTTGTCACCTAGTTGGAAGTGATTAGTGTCGCCTGGTTGGTTTGTCGCCTAGTTGACCGTACACCCAAGGCATTTATACTTACTAACATTGTTATAAACCAGCGGTGAAACGTCCCACTACTGCCGGCAGTGAAAAGTAGACCCAGTGGTAAAACGTCCTATAATCGCAGAGCTGTTGCCCACCAAAAGTTTGGGAAACACTTAAGATTTGGGCAAAAAGGCTTAAGAATGTGCATATGAATAAATAAACATTATTGAGAAGTAATGGTTTCAAAGCGATTTAATTGAACTGGGGTTTAATCTAGATCTTGAAAATTGGGTTAATGTCGCTGGTCCCCAAAAAGTTCACATGCGGTGTGCTTGTTGGCATATCATCAAACAGCTAAAACCACCTTCATAACTTAATTGCATAGGATGAGCAGTTTGAGCACTTAGTCTTAGGTTCCCGATTGCCCATCACTATGAATATTTGGGGCTCTGCAATCGAAATAACCCCCGAGATATTATTTTGCCAAGTAAACGTAATCATTAACCCAAAAAAAAGACCAAAAAATATTCTTTTTCGAGAAAGATCTGGGAAATTGACAGATTTTGCAGTGGCATGAATGGGAAATTACATTATAGATTTCAAATGCTTTGTGTAACCTCAAAGATATTAATCAATTTGGCTGAAATTTTGAAGGTTTTAGGATATTTGATTTTTGCATATATATAATTTTGGACCATTGGCAGCCTACCAGATATACATTGTATATATCATAAGCAAGCCACCTGAAATCAATGGAGGTCAATGGAGGTCATTGGAGGATGTGCAAAGTGATTGCATTGTGGGTAATTTGTGACCCATTAACGCTGAAGAAGAGTAATTGTGTGTTGGACCCCCTGAGTCTTCCTGTTGGACTAGTCAGCGATCAATATGCAACTTGTCCTAATTGGGCAAATATCTGCTTTGTTGTTTTGTGCGTTGTGGGGCACTAGTGCTGGTTAGGCCAACCAAGTTGGTTCATTTGCTCTGCATAACTCTATTGAGTTGCTCCATGCCAGTTAGGTTATATTAGAATTGGTGTCATAATTACTCCTATTATGGACCAAGATATTAAATCCAATCCGTAGTTGTGTCAAATTATTATCTCTTGAGTGTATTATTTAAGGTCAAACAAGTTTTCTTGTATGAGGATGTTGATTGCCGACTACCAAATTACTTTTGTCTAAAAATAATATTGCATTTGCATAGACTGATAGAGAACTAGAACATGTAGAACTATTTCATGCCAGAATGATGCTAGACTTCACCTAATTAGAGGCGTGTACTTGAATGATCTTCAAAAGCAGCCTTCAGTAAGCCATTTAAATGCAGCAATGATGAGTTACAACCTGTTGAATGGATTAGCCAGGAATGTAGAGCCCCAAGCTGCCTTGCATTATGCTGGCCTCATTAATGGCTATTATGTTGTGGGATTGGAATTTCTAAGGGGACTATGCGGCTTGTCTGTATCAACAGTACAATATTTGTCACCCAGTTTAATAGTTTCAGATTATACTGCGTTTAACAATTTAGTTCCTTTGTCTCCAATTTTGATCTCCAATTGCAACTTTGTCCCTAACCATATATATAGAATTTATATATATATAGAATTTTATTCGACATCTGAATATCATCAAGATACATGTGTCATAAGTAAATATTAAGCTGAGAATTTTTTGATATTATATAGAGTTCCTCCGTGGCCTAATTGGTAAGTGCGCTTGTCAACTGGCTTTGAGGGTGTGGGTTCAAATCTCACCTTGGGAACTCACTTTAGTCCGAGCCCATGGGACATTAAATGGAGGCGGGTTGTATCCAGTGTTCTATGCTGGGGCAACTGAAAGACCCTGGGCATCCCTGAATTAAAAGGGTATGTGCCAGACTGACAGTCTTCTCATCTCATCATCATATGGCGATTGCCTGCCTCGATATAGCCCACTAAGGTGCTGCAGAGGCGTAAAACACAAACAAATAAACAAACATCCATCAGGTTGATTTATTTTTCGTAGGATGGATGTAGGGATCGGCGGAAATTTGCTTCAGATGTATGGTGGGATGCAAAAGATATCGCTTTAGATGTATGGGGGGGGCATTATCGCTCCATGAAGGCTTACACATTGTAATAATAAAATTTTTACTTGATGCATGTGGGGTGGGTAAAGCATTAGCATTTAATGCATGGGGGGGGGGGTCGAAAATAATTCACTTTAGATGCATGGAGGGGGTCAAAAATGTAACCTGACCACCCCACCCCCAGGTTTTTAAATGGAATAGCCCTAAATGTTGTATCTAGTTTCTCTTAAAATTACAATTTGGACATTTATGTTCTAAAGTTGGTCGAATCATTTAATATTATAAAAATTGGTCTAAAGTTGGTCTAATCATTATCAGCTGATTATCCAGAGAGGCCAGAAATTGAGAATAAATTGCTGCATTAGCAATTAACTTCCAATGCAAATATGTTTTGAATAGAGAATTTCTATGTTAAATTTACTTCCAACATCTATTTCCTTGAAGTTACGATATATTAATATATCGATATTAAATATAGATGTGTATACAATACATGATATATATACAAGCTGCATGTATTATTCGTAGATCAATGAATTCATAGATCATTGAATTAGATATAGGTGCTAATTTGGTGAAAGAGCTTGATAGATGAATGGATTGAAAGGTGTGCTATTTGTTCAGTCATTGACTTTTCAAATGTTAATAGTAGACTGCTGGAGGGGACTTGCATTTGAGTTATTGAAATGCATTCATGTGGTATAACTTTTATTGAACTATGGTAGTGGACATCTGTGCATCTTTCAGTGTGTCCAATAAACACACATGTGCTGCAAATGTGGCCTAATGAACATGATGACTAGATATCAAATTTTTTGCATATATTCATAATTGTAACATGCTCTTAAAGCGACGTAAAATGGTGTTTTTGGACATTTTGCGATTTAAAAAAATCAATTCCCAGTTGCAGATTATGAAGTATACAGTATTTCTGAAGTAAAAATGACATTGCGGAGCTTACCTCCTCTGTGGCTCGAAATCAATTCAGTAATTGAGAATTGCAGATAAACTTTGTTTATGGAATGTCTATAGCAGGTTTTTTCCTCGTAAATATTTTTCTATTGGAATACGTTTTATCATATTCGCAGGATGATCTCTGGCTGTTTCTTATTGTTTCTTTTGAATCTAATTTAGTTGTTTCATTATTTTGTTGCTACTTGCCTGTATCATAGCTATAAGTGTTGTAAATCACTGGTTGTTTTACTGATAAGTGGATTGTATGATATCGTTGGGTGTAGCTTCAGGGAGGACTCTTCCGTGTAATATGGCTCTGGCTGCGATATCCATGATATCTTTGATCATGCCTAAACTAGATCTTATCTTTCTATTTTAGTGGCCCATTATCACATAAATTGCAGACTGATATCACTCCTGTTACCTGCCTCAGTGAGTCAGTATACATGTCGGGTTTGGAGTTCTCATACAATGGTTATTGTCAATATGACATTTTTGAGTGCTTGAACTTGAAAATGTCTCAAATATATTTTGTGTAATCGTTCTAAATGCTGCGAACTTTCCATTAACATCGGTAGTATAGCTGTTCAGGAAATTAACAGAATTAGCCTGTTCAGTTTTTGTCACTTGTAAAAAGAATTTTGTTTTTTTCCCCTGACAATTATTGTGTGCCCTGGGAGTTTTGTTAAAATTAAAAACAGGTTTTGGAACGAGTCACAGGTGGTCTGTAGAACACCAAGTAAAGTCTGGCTTGTTATTTATTTCAAAAGGTGAAATTAGAAGTTGTGGCTCAACATACTTTTCCTGGCTATGATATGAAACCTGAATTACTGTCAAATCACGAATCATTCCCGCCAAAGTTATTACTGTGAAAATTAAAAAAAACCAACATTTGTTGTCCAGTATACCTGCTAGTCCATTTTAGTATGGTGTGGCACCATGCCCGACCTTCACCCACCATACCTACCTGTTTTGAAGGTAAATGGCAAAAGAAAAAAAGTCTTGAACTCTGAAAAGTTCCCTCTTGCTTATTTCTAGAAATATGTATATATGCCCTAGTCAATTCCTATCTGGAACACAGTTGTCATAGTCTGACTGCAGGGCTCTCCCAGTGTAGCAATGAAGTTTATTGTTCAGGTGGATTGTTTTGGATCAATCATTTATCTACAATGATCTATAATATATGGAATTTATCATTTGACAGAACTGAATATCTTTTTGAATTCACAGATAATGGGCTATTACGCCAGACAAAATTAATTTTTGGCTTCTCAGACCACCGACAGTGTCCGACGCAATAGATTTTCTAGCTACGAATGAAATAATACTTACCACAGTTTTGTTTCATTGATCAGTTTGTTGATTGACCCAAAAAAATTAAAGATTAAGATTTTCTTTATTTTTATCTTTCAACTAAATCTTAGGAAAGGTGCCAGTAGAAGACCTTAGATACGAGAAACCAAAAATCACTTATATTTGGCCTTTAAGGTAAATTATGTTAATTTGGGTTCATATTTTAAAGTTTTCTTCTGTCTGTTTCCAGGAAACGTGTAAAGAGAATGAAAAGACTTTAACCGGTAAGTTACAAGTTGTGTATAATACATAGGCCTACTGTAAATAGAAACTTTCGATTGCTCTATTTGCTTTGTTTGTATGTTTTCGTAAAACCTTCATTCTATTGTTTGGATAATTTCAGCCGAGAAGGAGGAGTGTGACAAGAAGTATGGCAAGTGCGAAGAGCTTGTGGTGGATATGGAGAAGAAGAAAAAGTGAGTCATCAGCAAAGTGCTTTTGAAAAATTGATTGTTGACTGAATGATTAATATTTTGATAAGAGGAATATTGCGCTCCTAACCGCCTGAACTGGAATTAATTGCACATTTGCCAACCTATATGTGCGGGCCATGAAAGGTTACTTCTGTTCAGTAAATGAGCTGTGTCTAGGTCACAATAATTCTATTCAGACCATGCTGAGCATGTTGTTGAAAACATGTCAAAGAACACATACACTATAATCTCGGATAATTGTTTATAATACCTCCCCCCCCCCCAAAAAAAAAAAATGAATACCCAAAGAAATGGAATGTTCAGATTTACTCAAACCAACTTTGTCTCTTTTCTGAAAGGTATTGTTAAATTATATTCCTGATAATTTTCAAGGGAGCTTTTGGAGCAGCAGACCGCTGAACGAATCCGTATTTTGTCGGCGCTTGCTACGACATATGGCAAGAAGTTACTCGACATCGCTGCGGCTGCTAATATCGTCGTCAGTGACGTGCCAACAGAAGGTCTGCCTGCGTAAGTATGAACAGTATGTGGCAGTTGGTCAATGAGCATTCAAGAATGTTCTGACCGCTTGTGCAGATATTTTGTTGATATGAATATCCTAAATATTGATTTGGTAGCTAATTAATCAATCCCATGTTGAAAACTATTGTGCCTTTGATATCAATAAATTGTCAAAAAATTTCTCTTAATTCTTCTATAGTAATTCATCTCCAATAATACTTTTTTTTTTTAGGTCGAGAGAAAACATAAATTGAAGAATGCAATGTAAAAACACATGATGTATAACACGATTTCCAACAATGGTTATTTAGCTTATTAAAAAAAAGCCATTCAATTCCAAAACCTACTAAATGCCGCATGAGGCCAATGTCATTACAACACAGATGTTAAAATTGGTATTATTTTACTGCTTTCGATCATTGCAGAGATTCACTCCTGAATCCGGCCCCGGCTCCAGTTCAAAGTAAGTACACTTGCATGCATAAATTATTATATATTTTACATAACATAGCAATGATATATTTAAGCGGTAATTTAAAATTTTAAATCGATTAACTTTTGGCAACATCTGCTTGTTTCTAGTCATACTGATGTCATATCCTAATATGCTTGATATATTTTGCTCATGCTAATTTTGTTATTTTAATTCAATAGACGTTGGCAATGGGGCTCCCCTGCAGTTTGCTCCACGGAACGAAGTCCCCAAAGATGCAGTTAATTTGCCTCAACAAGACGCTGGTGCTGCGTTCACGGTTCCACCGGCCGGCCCAGCAGCTAATAATGCGTTGCTCCCTGATAATCAGCCCATTGGTAATGTTAACAGTTTCGGACAGAATAATAATCTTCCGGTGCAAGAGCAGAACCCTGCTCCCGTTGACACCTTCGCACAAAGCCAGAATCCGGCGCCCAACGCAGCAGACACCAAGTTCAACCCAGTTGTAAATGCCCCAGACCAAAGTGCGGACAAACTGAACACCTTCAATAACAATAATCTGAACGCCAACAATCCTTCCAATCAAGATGCTGTTGGGTTAAATACTGGGCTAAATGCTGGGCTAAATGCTGGACCACTGAAGGATACCATTCCACTAGAGGGCGATGCTGCCAAGCCCACTGAGAGCCCTCCACTGGCACCGCAGGGTGATCCAGCGAATGTCGGTTCGAACGATAATATCCAGGGCGAACGACCCCAGGGCAAGTCAGAGTTCCGCATGGAGGCCCAGCAAGGAGGCCCTGCTATCATGGACCCCAAACCGGACTCGATCCCAGCTAAGGACCAGGTTCCCCTGGGGTCCAACGGGGATGCTTCTGTTCTGCAGCCCCCTGTAAACGGCCAGCTGGCTCCTCAGGGGGTGCAGAATGGCGAGGGTCCACAAGGCTACGACCAGGTGAGGCCGCCCCAGAGCCAAGATACAGATAAGATAGAAGTGGAGCAACACAAGGACGTGGAAGCGAAGGGTGATTATCCGGCGAATGAGGAGGCAGGCCAGGTATGACCTTACACTTTTGGTTTATTGCTTACTGCTCCATCGAAATTCCTGTTGCATGACCAGTTTGGTTCAGCATGATGCCAAACCTCTTTTGACCAAAATATTTATACGTTTTCTAGTCCGGCTGATGTAATGTTTTGTTTATGTCTATTTTGTTTTGTTTAACTGTTTAATGACTTTGTGACTATTGTTTTCCATATGATGCATGCATTAATCTGATTTAGTCCCTAGAGGTTTCTAATGGCTAGCTTTACAACATAGACGATGCTTAGGAGCCTAATAACCCTGTAATATTCCGAGCCTAAGCAAGATGTAGAGAGCCGCTGGAGATTGTTAATTTGTTTATTTTTGTGACAATTGGTGATGTTGGTAGATGAGGGCGGACGATGAAGGCAAGGGGGAGGATGATATGCAGGAGTACAACGGAGGAGAAGCCAAGGAGGACGGAGAAGGAAATGACGATGGGGACAATATGGAGGAGCAGAAGGACCAGGAGAATGATCCTGATCAAGCTGATCCAGGTCAAGCCGATCCAGGTCAAGCTGATCCTGGTCAAGCTGATCCAGGTCAAGATGATCCTGGTCAAAACGATCCTGGTCAAGACGATCCAGGTCGAGAAGATCCAGGTCAATATGATCCTGACCAAGAAAATCCAGGCGGTCGGCAAGAAGACATGGATGACCAAGGTCCAGTTGACCAGGTACAGAGCACCCCCCTCCCCGCTGTGCATGTGGCTAGTGATGTAGGTGTGTTGCTGCCCGATGCTCATGATGCTGCTGAGCATGCTGCTGAGCATGCTGCTCCGAATGCTGTGGATGCTGCTGTTGATGGTGCTCTTGGTGCTTCCGATGACGTTTATGCAGTTAAGAAAGATGGTGCTGGTCCCCCCACCCCCAACCAAGCAGTCCAATCCCCCTTCCATGATGTTGTGAACACTAGTGCTTCGTACGCTGTGAATGCAAGTGCTATAGTTAAGCATGAAAAGGCCCATTATGTTGTTGATGATGTTGTACCCCTCAATGTGGATGAATTTAATGCTAAGAATAAGTCCCTTGTAGCTGATAATGATTCCCAGGGTGCTAAGAACGACTCCCTTGGTGCTGAGAATGCATCTATTGGTGCTAAGAATGAGTCTCTCAGTGCTAAGAATGATTCCTTAAATGCTGTTAAGGATGCTGGCCAGTTTGGTGATGGGATTACAGCTGCTCACCGAATTGATTCTGATCATTTCCACCCCAAGGATGAAAACTACGTAAATAATTACGAAGCCGAAATGACCACTACTCTTCCCCCGAGGTTCGATGAATATGAACAGCAACGAGAGACCAGAGAACCAGTTTTAGGGATGCATGACTCTGAAAATGCCCAGCAGCAAAATCCCGATGGTGGTGAAGCCAAAGACCCAGCTGATGCAGTGAGGAGGGTTGTTGATCTGGTGGAGAAATATCGTAATGGTCTGAGGGAAGATAGAAATCCGATAGATGGCGCTGATAACCCTCCAGATGGCGCTGATAACCCTCCAGATGGCGCTGACAACCCTCCACAGAAGTTTGAAGATGAAATTCAAGTCGTCTGAAGTGACCTAACATGGTGACTACGCACTCACTCATTGTAAATAATTTCATAACAGTTCCTGCATCTTGTTTTGTGTTCGCTGGTTACTGCGAGTATTGTGCTTGGGTTAAGGTTCAATTGACTTACTAACCACTAATCTTAAGATTTGTTAATGAGGGAGAGTGGTATTCTTTTAAAAGGTGTTGGTGTTTCGTCTTGATTGTTAAACATAATTCATAAACTTTTCATGTCTTCTTCTTGTTCTTGGTCTTTTGACCTTTCTAAGACTTCTGGTTGTTTCTCTTATATTTTCTTTGGTATTTGTTGGTCATAAATGTGTTCGGTTGAGGTGTGAATTTTTCAGTCCACTGCAATGTTAAGGAGTTTTTCCAATTGTGAGAAAAATCTATTTGAAGTTTATTTAAAATAGAATTTTCTCAATTGACTCTTTGGTGTTTTAAGATGAAATAATTGAATTTGCTGAAATCAAACTATGTTCAGAAAACCGCAATGTACGATTTGAAATACTTTCCATATACATATCGTTAATATTGATTATGGTATAGATATTGTACATGTGAACATGTCTAACTTGAATGTATACATGTACACATATATATAAATGAGCATATACACACATTTCTTGATTGATTGCTCCTCCTCTTCATCTGTGTGTTTGGCTTTTAATGTGATGAATGTGCTCTTGTGTATTGGTTTATGCGCTTATTAAATGTGGAGCTTGCAAAATGGATTGCTGATTTATTCAAATATAGTGTATTTTGCATTAATCAATTATTTTCCTTAAATTGTTGTAAAGTATCATTTGCAAGTACTTGAAACCATGCTTGTAATGGCAGTTGCGATCTCTAATTTAATGCCATCACTCAGAAATGAAACTTGTCTTGTCTAACATCTTTTTCGCGAAATTAAATGTATTAATTGTCTTCCCTGTTTGCAGATCCGGATGGCGTAAAGACACAAGGTTTAGAACATAAACTTTAGCCCAGAACTGCTCAAATTATGCAACAAGCTGTGCTGTGCGTTAATTGTGCAATGGAGAAGAAGAGAGAAGACATCAAGATTTTAATTGTTTGGCTCATATTGTATGTTGATGCTCCAACTTACACGTGAACGAAAGTACAACTACCAACATGTCAAATGCTGTTTTTGGTACTTGAAAACTGGAAGACTGAGCGATGTGATACTGTCTTAAAACAGCTGCCATTAAATGGTATATATATATAGAACAATATTGACATCACATGAACAGTTCAGTACAATTGACAAAACTTAACTATGTATATTTACTTTTTAACATGAGATGTTTCAATTTCTTGATATATGTAAGGTCACCAAATGTTTCTTCATTGTTCATGTGGTCAACAATGGTATTTTTGGTTTATTTGTTACATTCCTGGGTTTTGTATGGCTTACTGTAAAAAGGGTGTATATATTATAGAAATGCGTAATTTAAGTGTTTGTGTACAGTTTCAATTGCCTGTTTACTTCATGGGAATATAGCTTCAAAGTGGATTTTTGGAGTTTTCCCGGCCACAAGTTGTTTAATAGTGTGATACTGACTCCTTGCGACAGTGTCTCTGCTGTGCAAGTAAAAATATCTTTTGCATATTAATTTCTCTAGGTGCTCTCTACGAGTTTCTCACCTTCTTATCTTTTGGAAAAATATTTTTTAGAATTTCAATATTTGATTGTAGTGTATTATTTTCTGATATATATATAGGATTTTTAGGACATTCATAGCTCTGTGCTATGGAAAGAAAATGTGTCATGTGCTAAGAATAACCTGTGTGTAAGCTAACTAATAATAATAACTAATAATAATTAACTATGCAGTAATTGATAATCATCTTCTGATGTGTTAAGCTGTATGTAGAGCTCTATTACAGGCCTACGCCCTACAGACGTACATGTATGTAGGCCTGATATTAAAATTGTTTGTAAGTTTGAAGTTCTTTGGCTGATTCAGGTCGTATTTTTAATGGAGGTGTTTACACACCGCCATTTATGTAGTTGGTGAGAAGGGGGGGGGGGTAAGAGAGTGGGAAAGAGAGTGTAAGACTGTAAGATTTAGGCGGGAAATTTGAAATTGGAGAAGAAAATCTGAAATTACTCTTTGCATGTTTCAAATTATCTACTAATTGTTAAATTGCCCGAAACTAGAGGTACAGGGCTAATATTGCAGCTTACTTGTAGTAACCTAAAATAATTCTAAGTACTCCTTTCATCAGTTTTTTGTTTGGAGTTTTTTTTTTGGTCTTACAGTCCACCATTTTGAAAATAATGTGTATTGTGTTTAGTGTATGCAAATGAGTTGTCCACCATTTTGAAAATTATGTGTATTGTGTTTTGTGTATGCAAATGAGCTGACCTGGAACTATGTCTTGGTGACATCAGGATGTGTATTGGTCAGTTTTCTGACCTGGAAATTGATGTCAACATAATACTAGGTCACAAGAGATAAGATTTCAATAGTTTTATAAATCTCCAACTATCTTAGTCAGATTTATATATGGATGGGTAAATAGATAGATAGATAGATGGGTAAATAGATAGATAGATAGATAGATAGATAGATACAATCTGATAGATAGATAGATAGATACAATCTGATAGATAGATAGATAGATAGATAGATAGATAGATAGATAGATAGATAGATAGATAGATAGATAGATAAGGGACTTTTTAAAAGGGTGTATTAGATAGATTCTATTGCATTAATTTGAAGGATAGATTATATAGATCAAATAGATAGATTAGTTATATTACGCAGTTTTATCAAAATGGTTTGGTAAGCAGAGTAATAGGTTGCAATTTGGTACTTCAAACCATTTGTGACATGATCAAAAATGTCTGGGAGATGGGGGTAGGGTAGGCCGGTAAGGTTAGCTCAGTTGTAGCACACTGTGGTTGTCAATCGCAGCCTGGTTCGCTGGTCCTTGGACTCCAGGGTCTGATTGACGCTCTCACCGGGTCAACTAGGACAGCAGTTTCAATCATACTTCGCCCCATTGCTATGTCCTCCTAATTAGCTTACAAAATGCATAAATACTGGACATATAGCCCCAATCATCTATCCATCTTTCTATGATATTCATGCCTATCGGACATGAGATTTCACTTCATTTCAGCTGTCAGAGCAATTTTTGAATTCTGGATTTATAGATTTATTGATGCAGTTGTAATTTTAACTTTAATCGTAACCATTACTGGTCATGTTCCGCATGGGGTTCAAGAAATTTCTGGTGAGCCTTCCACAAGATACAGCTCAGGGCAGCCGCAGAGCAGTGCCCATGGGCTGAGATTAAGGGAACATTACCAAAGGTTCCCATGCCATCGGCATTCTCAAGTTTTGGTGACCGCCGTGTGATGATGAGTGATGAGAAGACTGTGAGCCTGGCGCATACCCTATTAATTCAGGGATGCCCAGGGTCTTTGAGTTGCCCCAGCATAGAATACTGGATACAACCCGCCTCCGTTTAATGTCCCATGGGCTCGGACTGAAGTGAGTTCCCGGGGTGAGATTTGAACCCACTCCCTCAGCGCCAGTGGTAGCCAGACAAGCGCTCTTAACCATTTGGTCAATTGGGCAGTCCACAAGTTAGCTGGCAGTGGTAGCAAGATTGACATTAATATAGAGCAGCATATTAGTGAGAAAGTCAATTTAGAATATTTTCAGTGGAATTTCAAGATCAAAATCCCAAATGTGTTTCATTCAAATGAGATGTTAAATTGGTGTCCCTTTTGATAATTTTAAAATGGGGTAAATGTGCAACATGTAGAGAACTCGTGTTCTATCTGCCATCTCATCGATCAATCACTGTGAGCAACTACTGCTCTTAAAGGGCAGCACTCGTGTATATCTATCTATCTATTAGCTATCTATCTGTATATCGATATATACATAATGCTGGATGTCTAATCTATATGCAAATAAATCTATATATCTATAAATCTATCGGAGTAGTCATAGCAGTGCAGGATGAATGATCTACTGGATTCATGGTATGCGAAATTAGTCACTACACCACCTCCATTTTGAACCCCTGGGTTCTTGTAGGGAGTGTTGTGTGTGTGATCTGATTGAATTGACTGCAAAGTTATAATGTTAGGTAAATTATTGATCAAATAATCAGCTGTGCAATCTCAAAGGACATTTTGAACAAGATTTGTGTGTGTTTTATCAAATGCTGAGAGTTTCTTTACATCACTTTCAGTTGATGAACTTATCAGCTGTGCAATCTCAAAGACATCATGAACAACAATATTTTATGTGGGTCCTGTATTACTTATACTACTGAATGTTATTGTGCATCACATATAATGAATCCTTTAGTATAATTGTAATAATGTCAAAATAACTGTGCAATGATTTATTATAGGGCAGTGTGATTGTGTATTGTGCAGCCTCCTCTCCCTCCGACAAGGGTCTCCCTGTAGTCCTTTGCTAGTTTTCTACTGCTGACAATTTTGTCTTCTTGGTTATTTGCATGTTTTATTTTGTTATATAAACTTATATTAGGCTACCTTGTTCCCACTCCAGACTATCCCTTGTTTGTAGGCTTTTTGTAGCTAATTTAGTATATCTTGATATCGGATATCCTGTTATCAATAGCAGATTTCCTGTTATCTATAGCAGATATCCTGTTATCTGTATCAGTTATCCTGTTATCTTTAGCCGTTATCTCTGGAAGATATCCTGTTATCTTTAGCTAATAATCCTGATATATAGCATGTATTATGTTATCTGCAGCCGATATCCTGTTATACATATTAGATTTCTCGATATCTATAGACTATAATGGATATCTTGGTTCCTCTGGCTGATATTATGTAATCTACAGCTGATTAACTGTTATCTAAAGCCGATATCCTGATTCTTATAACTGATATCTTTTATCTTTATTTGATATTCTTTGTAGGGAGGTATCGTTGTTCTTTAGATGATATGTTATTTTTTGTATTCTTTACCTTTTCTATGTCAACATTTGTAGTGTCTAGTAGAAAACTTACTGCTTTGTTACCTATAAATTCACTTCACTTTTCCAAAGTTTGTGATATTATTCTACGTTCAATCGTAGTTATACATACTGTTTTATGAATGATACACAATTTGTTAGTGCATATTTATATACAATGTTTGTATGATCTAACAAATGTAGGTCAAATCATGGGGGATATTTTGCTAATTAAAGTGGGTTATAAATATGTAAATTGTGTTCAATTTTCTCGTTAATATGAATTCAATATTTTGCTTATTTGATGCATTATCAAACTGCTTGGCCGTGGTGTATACCTGGTGTGCAAGCTTGTGAATTTCATCGAAGAAATGACGACCTTTTTGTGCTGCAATCTGAGTGAAGGTTTCAAGGGTTGGTTCTGTTTTATGGACTGTTTATGGACTGTTGATGAAATAGGTGGTTGAATCTAGTGTCTTTGTTTCAACAGAATAACGCTACTTGTTTTCAAATTAAATAATTTGAGATAGTTAGGGTGTGTTTCAGGATGTTACCCAGTATGTAACATGTGTTTTTGAGTGAGGTGCGTGACTTTCAAAAATGCTATTTTTATATAGCATGTGATTTTCATCAGATATGTAACTCCATTCGAACAGTTCAGGTATTATCAGTTACACCCTGCTCGTTTTGAGGGTACGGGAATATACACCACGAAGGACTCCATACACCACGAAGCCGAAGGCTGAGTGGTGTATGGAGGTCTGAGTGGTGTATATTCCCGTACCTTCGAAAAACGAGCAGGGTGTAACGGTTTTATCCTCAGACTTCTTGTTTTATTGATGCCCATAGATTATCTTGCAAACTCAGTCTGAAATGTCTTTCAGTAACAAAGCAACAGCATTGTGACGTCGTCACCAGTGCTGTTACCTGGATGTTGTCACAATGGTATTGTGACGTCATGACTATTGTTGCTACAAGGATGACGTCCTAACAATCTTATGGTCGCAATTGTGACATCATTGTTTATCTCATACTCCCTGTGTTATGACGACAGACAGGGTGTACGGTGTCATACATCGCGGCTCTCAGCCAATCAGAATTGAGGATGAACGCTGGACTGAGGATTATAGGGAAACCCTAAGAGTCAGTGATCTGTTTGGTCAGATCAGACGAGGTGGGCGCGTAGCGCCCTCCGAGTCTGATCTGACCAAACAGATCACTGACGAGTTTGGTTTCCCTTTTATCCCCAGCCACACCTTTAACAATGTAAGCAAAGAGAGTCACAGGAATCAATTTCTATATATTATAGTATGATAAAATGTCGATTTTAACTTAATCTAAGCTAAATTGGCCCATACTTAGGCCAATTTGCTGTGCCAAAGTTTGTTTTTATGGTATTTGCTTCTTCAGGACTTCATAGAGGTGTAGCACATCAGAAAATTATTCTATGAATATGAAACCTTCACATATTTTGTAAAATGTATTTGTCTTGCAGAATGCAAAATATTGAGGTACTATATTTCTATGTGAGAGAAAGAGAATTTTTTTAGTGAACAAGAAACTATCATTTTTAATGGAGATGTGTACACATCTCCATTTATGCAGTCACAATGACAAATAGACCATTTTGGCGGGAAATTTGAAATTTGAGCATTTTCTGAATGTCTTTTGGGCCCTGTCTTGACTATTTTGTTTGGAGATATTTGGGTCAAGAGATATGTCTAACTTGATTATAGAGCATGCATCTGGCATAGGAATGAATACCAGGCATGTTGTAATTAAGACGTGTTTTCCTTTTATATCCTGCTTGGATCCACTGGGGGCGGCTGCACACATTGTGTTTTGGCCACTGTGCCTAAACCATTGCACTTGTATATATGATATTTGGCACATGAATGGGTCTTACAGCATATATGTGCATTTTGTTGTCCATATTTAAGTAATTGGTAGAGTTTTTATAAAATATTGCAAATTAAAAAAAATTAAAAATTTTTGTTTCCAAAGCAAAACTCTGAAACAGTTTTACCTATGGGCATGAAATTCTACCATCATATGCATTAAATACCCTTAATGTTCCTTTTGGGATTCTAAATTTATGCTCTTACAAAAATTAATAACAGTAGGCCTAAATTCAGCGAAAATGTGAAAAAATGTTATTTTTTCAATACTCCATGATTCCGTGAATTTTGGAGTTGCACTGCGGAAATTATGGATTTAGATGTCTAAATTATACCTCTTTAAATGGCTTAACTCATTTGGAGGGCCAATCCTGTGAAATTTTCATAAAAACGAAAAAACTGGAAAAAATGAGGATTTCTGATATTTTTCTCAAATTTTGGTTTCTTAAAAATTAATGTTAAACAATAAATTGGTAAACTTCAACAAATATTCACTTAATCTTATTAGGAAGTTTTTTTGTAGCCGTATATCTATATAGTTTAATGTAAAATTTTGTGTTGGAACTCCCGTTTTGTCAGAGCCCATTGGATTTTGATGGTTGTCAGTAACTGTTGTATCCAGTGTTTCATATTGAGATAACTCCAAGAAACTGGCCTGCCTTGGGTAGGCCTCCTGGGCTAATACTGAGACAACTAATTCTATTAGTGGATAAGACTATGCCTAAGAATCCCAGTCTTCTCATCTAATTTTCATATGGTAATCACCAAAATGAATGTGCAGCTACTTCCACTAAAAGGATGTTGAGCTACCTGGCTGATCACACCCATTTCCATTTAAAAAGCTCTTTCAAACTTCATTAATGAATTTATGTATTCTTTTTTCCATATCACCTATGCCACATTTTGCGGGTTGAAATGGATTATTTTTAAAATCCTGAAATTTAGCACACAATATAAACTACACCTGGTTCTGGCCACTCAGGGAAAGTCTTTTTCAGGGGATATGAAGTAAGGCACTACAACATCTCCATTTTGAACCCCTGGGTTCTTGTTTGCGCTTTTCGCAGATTTTTCACCCTCGTGACTTTGAAGAGGCATCATTCAAAATAAGTGAATAATAGAATGATGAAACTTTCAGATGTTTTTGATACAGTAGTTTCCTGGCGGCTCAGCAAGTTTGATGTTAATAGACTCAAAACTTTAGCACAAAAAAATTAAAACCGCAACAACCTTTTTTGCTTTTAAGTTGCATTTTTGAACTTTGAAAGTTCATTCCCATTTGTTACTCACATCGCCGGTACAAAAAAGCTGTTCCATGCATAGTACTGTACTTTTCACACAATGTCTTACATATATCTGGTGACACTCATGCCAATTTTTAAGGTTCTATTATCCACTGGTGCGAAGCAATCAATTTTTTGCCACAACAGAAACAACAATTTTCAGGTCAATTTTCGTGACTTTTTCTATACTTTTAACTGCTTTTTGCGACTTTTCTTTACTAATACCTCTGTATACCATTTGAGGACTACACCCAATATACACTGTTAAACGATTCCTGAAAGTTTGATGGTGCTAAGATGATCATTGCCTGAATAAATATCCTTCAATCATAGTCATGTTGTTTGAAAATTACGCACAGTTTTCACTGCTCAGCAGGCAGCAAGGTGCTGTGTTATGCTGTGTTGCTATGGTAACTAAGGTGTGTGATCTGAGCAGGCAGATCACACACCACAGATCACACTCTTTTCTGGCTGATAACACACTTGATGGGGGATAAAAGAGTTTATACCCCATAACGTTTACAATACCACATGAAAAAGCAGTGGATATATCCCCTGCGGTATTATTAGTTATTTGTTGTTTGCTTGGCGGATACAGGATTTACCTTCCCGAAGATAGCTGTATCTGGGCGAAGCGAAGCTGAGCCGGGATACAGCTATCTGAGGGAAGGTAAATCCTGTATCTGCCAAAAGCAAACAACAAATTACGAATTTATCCGACCACATGGTATAATAAAACCCCTATAACAATGTAGTTCAAAGGTATGAACATCATGAGTTTCAGGTACCGGTATCATGAGTGTTAATTCAGAAGCAGACCTGACACAAATGACATTCATAGCTGCGAACTACACTGTTATGGGTTTTTTAAAAAATATCCCGCAATGATTTTATCAGTGGTCTTTATTAAATTTTAGCCTGATAACTTCAAATTCTGTAAGTTGAGACTTTGGTTGGGAGCAGCAGATTGTTGTGACGTCACCAGCTGCGCATGCCATTGTGACGTCATGATAAACAATCACTGCCCATTGTTAGCATAACAACGTCACATATTTTTTGAGTGATTGTGATGTCATCACTGCAGGATACAGAAAATATCTGTACAGGCCAAGCAGTCTGACAGATACAGGATATATACCCACAGTTCTTGACCAATCAGAATCAAGCATTGGCCTTGGTGGTCGGATAATGCGTTGTATACTCAATGGTTTTTTGTATACCACATGGTTTGATCATTGTTGATGATGTCATTGCATTGTTTGCCATTGTGACGTCATGTCCAATTGTCCATGGTGACGTCACAACTTTGTGACATCATCAGTTCAGCTGCTCTCTGTGCTCTGATCTGCTGATGCAGATTCAGATTCAGATTTTTTTTATTTGTAGCTCACATAACATAATTGAGTATTTACACAGTATAATAAAGTAATGACAAAAAGTAGAATGAGCTACAGGGACCCCTCTAAGGCAAGAAGTGCCGCTATCGAGGAGCCCCTGTAATAATTATATTCAAATAAGCAGTGGTACAGATGCAGCTGTTGAGTATAGATAACCTGAGTGAAGTTCAGCTTTCTTTGGAGTTACGTAATGGGGTATATATATAAAATAAACTCGTGAAGATATCCTGAGTTCTCTGTACCCACTCGTGCTGACGCACTCGTGGGTACAGAGGACTCAGGATATCTTCAACTCGTGGAGTACATCTCAAAGATTGCCAGTCGACCAGGCGACAGACAACCAGGCGACATCACTACATACTGGGCGACAGCCATCCAGGCGACACACCACTTCCAGCCAGGCGACACGTTTTGACCAGCCAGGCGACATCAAGTACCAACTAGGTGACAGATTTTTAACATGACATACCAACTAAGTGACACGCATTCCCGAATCCAGGCGACAAACTTTGATTTCATTCTGATCCACTTGACAAAAATCTACAAAACTATGGACACAGATTATCGCTCAGCGGACGACCATGCCACCTGGTGCAAAGCTTATGTGCCCTTCAGAAACGGTGATCAGTCAAAACGGCAACAAACAAAAACGGCAACAGACAATAACGCCTACGGTTTTTTGAGCATTGTCAAAAACGCCTACAGCTTATTTTTCAACATCCTGTGAAATGGCTGTGCCTCTGGGCTGCAGTGTTTCCCAGTCAATTAAAAGTGTTTGTCGCCCAGTAAAAGTGTTTGTCACCCAGTAAAAGTGTCTGTCACCCAGTGAAAGTGTTTGTCGCCTGGATGGAAGTACTTTGTCGCCTGGATGGAAGTGCCTGTCGCCTGGATGGAAGTGATAAGTGATTCTAAAATTTTGTGTAGCCTAGTTGGTAGTGGTATGGTGTCGCCTGGTTGTCTGTCGCCTGGTTGACCAAACACCCATCTCAAAATACCACCATACCCATTTTGTCTTATTATAATACCAGGAGGGTTGGTGCAGTTATGAGTTTTTTGAAGGAACTGCTTTTGGAAGTCCGAAGTTGACAAAAATTAGTAAAAAAACAAAAAAAAAGCATTTTGCTTTACTCTGCACACTGAGTTAATACCTTACATCCTGCACAGGAGCAGGGTTGCTGGATTTAAATCAATCGATTTAAATCATTGATTTAAATCATGATTCAAATCACTCAATAAAAATCATGATTTAAATCAAAGTTGTGATAAAAAGGCTTAAAAAAGCACAAATAAAGCTGGCAGTGAGATATTACAGCTTGCAACCTACCATTTAGCAATACTCTTTCATAAATATGTCTAATGACATATCGCACAGGCCTCTTATATATATATATATAAGATATAATTTTAGATATATGATAAAATATTTCTGATAAATATATCCGAGTAGAATGACTATATACATGTTAATAAAGATTTAAACAATTTTATTTCAATCATGGCATTCTCATGATTCTCTAAACAATTTCATTGCAGCAATGAAAAACAAAGCCATGTTCTGCAAATGCAGCACTGTCCCCAAAGCCCCTGCTGCTAGTGCTAAACTGATATCAAATACACTACATGTGAAACAAAATTAACAGGCATCGTGAGACTGAGTGCTGAGACTGGTGATTTAATGTAGCAGTTCAGTTCATTGCAGAGTAGGGAAAATGATGACTCGTTTTGACATCCCTTTTTATCTTTTAGAAGGTTTACTTCTATTACAAGTAAGCTGTATGGTTATGATTGTTGTTCAGTGAAAAAGACATTTATTAACACATTCGTATCAAAATGTGGAACTGCTGCCGTAGCTTACATTATGATTATTATATTTAATACATCACCTGCCTTGATTTCTTAATTTTGCATTATAATTTCTCTAATTTAAACAAAATTATTATATGCCTTATTGACATCCATATATGTGTTATTCATAATATGTCAATGCATAAAAATGAATAACAGTTGGTGAAATTGATACGGAAAATGAACTTTTTCCATTAATGATTTAAATCAAAAAAATCCGATTTAAATAAAAAAAATCCGATTTTTTTTATTTTAAAATAAAAATCAATAAAAATCGCAACCCTGCACAGGAGGCAGCAGCAGTTATTTGCCGTCGGCAGTGAACTCTGCAAGAATTGACATGCAGCAACTGTCAGGCAGCTGCCCCAGTGGTGGAACAACTGCCCTGACTGACAATTCATTCTGCTCGTTTTAGAGCAGTCGAAATGTGCATCAAATTGGCTTCCTGGTCAGTAGGACTGCCCTCCTTTCAGGTCTGCACTGTTTCCTATCACTTCTGCGCTCAGCCTAGCACAGCAGAACCGAGCTGGGTTGCTTCAAAAATGCATGTGTGCGAGGACGTGAAATGCAGCACCAGCAATGACATCTGGCCTGCTCCCTCACGCTCGCAACAAAAGCAGACTACTGTAGCCTGACAACTGCCCTGAAAGTTGAAAATGACGCATTTTAAAAGCCTGCTTTATCTTTCTGCACGTTTTGTTTTAGAATTTCAGTAGTAATATTGGCTTAAAAACGGCTCAAATGTGGGGAGTTTAATCATGAAAGAACTGATTTTACTCCTGCATGACCTTGAATTCTGCCAGTCTCCTCACAGTTGGCGCTTTTCGGCAAAAAAGGACTGGGGTCAGTCTGCTTTTGCCTTCTCTTTGAAAGCTGCCAAGTTGCATCCCAACAGCAGCCAGGTTCATGGATGAAAAGTCCTTCAGCAGTAGTGAGTTCGCCACCAGGTTGATTTATGAATGACTTATTAAAAAGTCCTCCTTGTGTAGAAGTTAGAAACCATTCTTGGTCTGAGCCTGGCTTTACCCAGGGACTTTATTTGTTTCTCCATCATTGCGAGCCATTTTCATATTTGCAATTTATGTATTAATTCGTCTTTGCCAAGTTATTTGTTAATTTTCTCCCTCTCCTCTCTGCCTTTGCCTGTTAGTTGTTACAATGAGTCTCTTCATAGAAAACCATAAACAATTATTTAAATCACACCAGAAAAAAGCTGTTAAAAGATTTGAAAACTTCAGAATTTTTTGTCCCTTATAGGAGGATCCCACCTGCATATCTATAGAAAGTGAAGGACCACTTACAGAAGCTTCTTCAATAAGGAATTATTAGAGAGAGCCAGTTCCCTACTCTAGCGCCATTGTTCTGGTGCGGAAGAAGTTGGAGCTCTACGACTGTGCGTTGACTATTGCCTGCTTTTAAAATAAGAAAAGCCTGAAGGATGCATTCCCACTCCCTGAAGTAGATGAATATCTAGACAGCCTATCGGGGTGACACTCTTCTCTGCCCTGGATTTTAAGAAGGCTATGCCCAAGTGCCAGTTGTTGAAGAAGATAGCAACAAAACTACATTTGCTGCACTGATGGGATTTCTTAATACAACAGGATGCCATTCGGCCTTTGTAACAGTCCAGCAACCTTTCAATGGCTAATGATGAACATTAATGGAACAGATACTGATATTCCTGGATGACGTCTTGGTTAACAATTTTGACCAATATCTGGGTTGTCTGAGAACTGTTCTCGCTCCAAATGCCATCTTTTCAAGCAAGAAGCTGTCCACTTGGAACATAGAATTTCGGCTGAAGGAATATGTATTATATACGGATCCCGAAAAGATCAAGGCCATTTCTGATTGGCCTACACCCAAGAATGCTTCAATACTTCTCGCATTCTCTGCTCTGCTTGGTACTGTCGCAGGTTCATTGCTAACTTCAGAGAAAATTGGCGTTGTATCGTCTGGTAAATGAAGATCCTAACAGAGGGAAAAAGAAGAAGCCTGGAAGGAAATGGAACTCCAGAGACCCGGTGCATTGTGAGTGGACAGATGAATGTAACAAGAGCTTTGAAGATTTAAAACAAGCCTCGACTTAAGGTGGCTCGATACTCGTGAACTTTCTAAGATAGGATTTCTCAAAAATAGTTTAGAATGACCCAAAATATAGTTTATAGCAAGGATATGTAAAAAAAAGTGGTCCCAACCAGCCTTTGTTTCAAAATATTTGAGGTTATGTACAAGAAAGTCAGTCCACGCACATCTGAAAAACTAAATTTTTTTCTTATTTTTTTTACTGTGAAGTTTGCCCTGCCATTCAGTGGTCATGCATGCCATATTATGCAATGAAGCATTAAATTAAAGAAGATACTTTCATGGAAAAGCTGATAACAATTTCAAAGAGATATATTTAGCTTAAATGGCTTTCCAAGGGGCTCGGAATAAAAATATTGATTTTGACAATTTAAACTTTTTTCATAAACCATGGCGCAAAAAAAAATTGGCTAGATAGGATTTCTCATTTCTTTGTCATTTATTTCCAAATATTATGAGGAACAATAAAAAGCATAAAAAAAGGTATCCTACCGCGATGGATTTTGATATAAAAATTTATTTGTATCTCAAAGTCATTTTTTGAGAAATTAGACCTGATTGCCGAAAATTGCCTGTAAAAATATTCTATTTAGACTATACAGCTGAAACTCTGTTTGATTGCAGTCCTCTTCACAGCGCATCTAATGCTCTTAACCAGAAGTCTCTAACCCTAATAGAAGTGGCGCAAACAGCAAATTAAGCGGCCGTTGCTCGGAATTATAAAAGTCCAAAAAAGCAGCTCACAGAGCTCAGCAGGCAGCTGTTGCTATGGTGACGCCGCCATTGCTGGATCATGAGTAGCGAGCCACCTTAAGCACCAATCCTGGGATTTGCCAATTTCAACCAGGAGTTCATAGTCGAGACAGATGGGAGCAAAAGAGGCCTTGGTGCGGTATTGTCCCATTGTCCCAACGACAGAATGGGACATTGAAGGTGATTGCTTGTGCTAGCAGAGGTCTTAAGGAGAACCATGTTCGTTACAGCAGCATGAAGCTTGAACTGTTGGCACTCATGTGGGCTGTGGTAGAGAAGCTCTGGGACTATCTTCTTGGAGGAAAGTTCATAGCCTACACTGACCACAGACATCAATATTTTGAAATTCATCATGACCACCGCCTAACTGAAGGCTGTTGAATGAAAGTGGGTGGACGAGTTGAGTCGATTTAATTTTGAATTTCGCTACCGTCCTGGGAGCAGTGCACACAAAAGCAAATTGATTTTGGTCAGACATTTTGTCTGACAGACAGGGAGTTCTGGTCAGACAATTTTCATTTCAGGCAGACAAAATTGATCGTCTTTCGATCTTTCAATTGTTTAAGGCACATATGCACGGCTTTTAAAAATGTTCTTTTTTATAAAAAAATAAAATAAAACTTGTCCAGTTGTCATACATAGGCTAGTTTGCTCTCAGTTGATGCAATTAAAGCCCCCTGCTTACATCAACTTAAATCCTTTGGCTGAGCAAATCCTCAGATTCTTGAGTGCTCTTTCTGTTTTACGAACTTTAAGGCAGTTCTGTGTTTTGAAGTGTAACAACATGGATTGATAACCATGTTGTAAAGTGATCAAACAAATGTAGATATTTAACTTTTACTGAGAACAGAGATTTATGGTTCTGCTTCTCGTCCAGAATTGCAATTTTAAAAGTCAATTGGGTGTCAAAGAAAGCTCAAAACCTGACATAATTGCAATCCAATTTCGAGTCAAAGTTGGTGAAAGACCTTCGCAAACTCTACGGCATCAAGCAATCCCAGACCACTCCATACCATTGTGCCAGAAACCCTGTTTGTGAACGGTTTAACAAGACATTGTATGATCTACTCTGCACCCGTCACATACTACAATGCAACCCCGCACTCTTCAACAAACTATTCATCGTATGACCTGATGTACGGTAGGCATAGTGGGCTTCCTGTTGGCTACCAACTTGGAACACTTGACAATGAGGCGGTTGATTGGGTGGCAGACCATGCCAAGCAACTGAGTGATGCATTTCAGAAGGTGAAGGAAAGTACAAAAGATGATAGCGAAAGAAGAAAGTAGTACTTTGACCGGAGATCTTGCGAATGGCTTTAGAGATTGGCAACAGAGTCTTTATAGTTGACCGTCATAGAATTGAGGATTAATTCTGTGAATAGGCATACCTTGTGATCGACAAACGGGACCAAATTTACATAATTCGAATAGTGGATGGAGAGGGAAAGATCTGAAGGGTGAACAGGGCAGATCTGAAACTCATCCCCAATGGGCTGAACATTCAGCAGAGGACATGACCACCACCCGGGAGAGACAGCGGAGACTGGGAGACAGGAACAGGGCAGCTGCCATGGCGCAAGCACGGAGGAGGACAGTGACGTGTAGTACAATTAAGAATTGTCAGAAAGACCCCTTCCGAGGGCAACACGGTCAAGAGCTGGAACAGAAACCCATATAACATGTGATAAGGAACTTCGTTCAGTGCTGTCTAAGTAGGGTGTTAGAAACGACCAGGCGTTGAATAATTTACGTGAGAATCAATTGTAATTATTGCAGATTTGAAATTTTGGCTTTCTCAGTGTGAATTTTTAATAATATGAAGGAAACGAGAAAATGCTTTATGAATAGGTATGTTTTAAGAAGTATAAACTTTGATTTAAAACTCTTAAAAACACAGGGAGATATCTGGCAGCTCAACTTATTACTGGCCACCTGGAAGGAACAGAATTCAACATCCTGTGCCTGTGTGGAAATGGAGGCTTCTCAATTTGTCCTGCCATGATTTGATGATTGCTGTTGCCATCCAGGCTACATCAGCCTGCGCTACAACATTTCACTAGAGGTGCTCTATTTCAGGTCCTCGCACAATTGCATTTTCTGCATAGGTAGCACAGTTTTGCTGAGTTCTGCTGAGCGCGGACCTGACAGGCAGCAGCGCGGATTTAGAGGCAGCACTCCCAGTGACCCAGATCCCAATTCGATGTGAATTTCGTCAGTCTGCAGCCTCGCTCGCTCGCCTGCTTTAATACACAGCAGACTGTTGTCAGTTAGGTTGCCATCCAGTTTTTATTGAGGAACAAAGGAAGACCTCATCAGTTTGTCTTAAATTCCCAAGTGCTGAAGTACAAGTTTGTTGGCAATGGGAGAATGACTAATCATGAGGGGCGTCTGACTCAATAGAACGGGCTGGGCTGGTACCGGTGTTGTTCCCACTCTGCCATGGCCAATGTGCTACAGCCTACTTCGCTTGCCTTCATACAGGTACAGGTGTATAGGTCCGCCTCTCCCTGCAGTAAGTACTGGATGTTCTACCACCGTGGATGGCCTTGGGTCATAATTCCTCCTGCATGAGGTCTTCCGAGTGCTTTGTAGCGTTCTCGAGGATGCCTGCCGGGGGGGGGGGCTCTTTCCTCACTAAGTAGCGTGGTAATAGTGGGTGTCTCAAGCAGCAACCATGCCCAGTATTTGCCAAGCAAAGTCGAAGCAGACATCCGCATCATTGGCTTAATTGGTATTAAGACATGTCATCTTTTCCGTTGTCACCTTCATCTAAGTCAACGTACATGGACTCCTCGGATTGCAAGGACAATTTATGTATTCATCCTTTCTGCCTTCTTTGCCAATTTGTTTATTCCTCTCTTCTATTTTGGCTAATTTGTATATTTTGTCCTTTTCCATCCTTGATACTCTCTTCCATGTGAATGTCTCCATTTTGTCCTGTTTCCAGCAGTGCAAATTTTGTCCTCTTAATTTTTTCTGCTAATTTCTCTATTATGTCGAATTCCTCTCTTCTATCTATCCCAATTTGTCTATTATTTCCTCTTATCCTCTTCCATCTTTGCAAATGTGTATGTCTTATTTCTCTCTTCTATGCAAATTTCTCCATTTTGTCCTGGGGCAAATCATTGCGACATCAAGGCATCTTTAAGTATAACTAATCTGCCAATGGGTCCCAAAACAAAACTCAAAATTATTGATCACATTTCTCCTCCCAACTGCCCTCTTTATGAGATCATTTCAACCAAAAGGTTCTAGTTGTGTCATTGATTGACTACAGAGAACTTTTTTCCGTGCGGAGGCAGCATGTGTGATTCGGCTTTGTAGGCCAAGCAAAACAAAGTTGATTGTGCGCCGGTGGTTTCCTTTGAAATTATTTGTATAAATTGGAGAAAATCTGTGATCCATCAGCATTTTGTTGGCTGACAGCTTGACGAAAATGTTGGGGAGCATGAGGGGAGCGGTTCTGTTGAGGGCCGTCTTCAGCATTTGCTTCTGTGCCAGTTTTGTAGCCGGTGCATATAGATGGGGACACTCACCGTGAGTATCTCAGTTCTTTACTTTTGTGACTTCTGTGATTCAGTGCTTTATCAGTCAGTGCATCTTATTTGCTCAAATTAAAAAGATTATTTATTTTTCCCACTCATTCAGTTCAGGGTAGGACATATTATCTGGAGCTCTGGTGGTAATTTGCTCAAAAAGAATTTTCAACAATTTGTTTATTGAATAATGATATTATTAAAAAAATTACCATTTGATTCAGAATAAATTAGATGTCATGAACCCTGTTAGTTTTATTGCCAAATTTTCCAGCAAGTATAATTATGATATCCATTTTCACAATGTCATTGTTCTCATAAGCTTGTATTATAGGCCTATAAATTTAATAAAATACTTAACTTTATTATTATAAGCCAAATTTAAAAATATTTATTTAAAAAAAAAGAAGTCTACAATGACTCTTGAATAATTAGTAATTTTTAAATAGATATTTGAAATTTTTACGTACTTTGGTCGAGTTCAATGGGTAGATTCATCGCCCACCCAAAATTAACCTTGAAGAGATAGGAAACGCTGCCCCTCCCCCCTCTACCTGGAATTTCTCGATATACTCTGGCCTAGCTCTTCATTATGTCTATTTTCAAAATATAATGATTATATGTATTGTGTTTTGTATTGCCACTGTTGGCAGTTTATGCTCTTTATTGCTAACCTTCAACCATGGGCATAAAAATAGGAAGCGGGGTAGCAGCTCCCCCCGCCCCCAAAAAAAAGAAAAGAAATCTGGTAGAATTCTAAATTTATGTTCAATTTGGGCAGACGGGAAGAAAATTTTGGGCAGAAAGCCCTATTAGCTAAATAATGTACTTACTGGCCCTACAGATATTTGGTATAGGATATCGGTGGTATTGGCAACGAAATGCAGTGCAGGTATCGGATCGGAAGGGAAAAAGTGGTATCGGTGCATTAATGCTTCAAAGTAGATCTTTTTAGAATCTATTATGTTGTGTTGATGACGTGAAGTCAATCAAACACTTGTTGAAATCAAAAAGTAAAAATCTTTCACATCGACTTATCAGTAGAAGTGAATTGAATAAAACAGGTTGCAAATCTTTTGCAGGTCCTACCTCCTGACGTGCCCCAACACCTTGCAGGTTGGACATGACTCCAAGTGCTGCATCACATTTCACAATGTCTACAACGACATAGATGCAAGTATTTCCATCACAAACAGAAGAGGAAACGATACTTACTTCTCCACTGCCAAGGTCTTCAAAAATGGTAAAGAAATTCGATTTTCAAAAAGAAAATTTGTGTGCAACTGCTGTCTCCTCTATGGTGACTTATCAATATTTTTTTGATGGCATGAATTATGAATCATATATACATAGTACCTGTAAAAAAAAATATTATAAGTTTAAGGGACCAAACCCAGATCAGGTTCTTGCAGGGAGTGAAAGAAAGCAACTGGCAAGTTTTCATGGCTGAGGAATAAGGAGTTTGGCTGGAGTAGCGTAAAACATCTGTGAATTTATAATAGGATTTATAATAGGATGAATTAGTATGAAAAGGGGCGGATAAAAAGTAAAAAGGTAAAAATTCCAATCCTTAATTTGAACTATTTGAGGAGCAAAACTCTTCAGTTTGTAAAAATCATAATCTACATAGAAGTTCACACACTCTAGTTTATAGAACACTCTGTATTTCTTAGGATTTGTAGCCAAGTAAAGAAAAATCATCCAACCATCCATGACTTTTGGTTTGATTCTAATGAATAGCCAAGGAACCTTCTCAGCCCTTTTCCAAAATGGTGTTCTTGACAATTCCGCACTCAATGAGTCATTTGCTTCTCTTGTTCTATCCACAGGAAAAGGAGGATGTTTCACCGTGAATGTTCCGACCAGAGTGAGGAGCTTCAGTTGCGTTGTGCGAGTTGACGGCTTCACTGTGGCACCATCTCACTATTACGCCAACCATGGTTACCACGGTTACCATGGTGATGATGATCATTACGGTGATGATGATGACCAATATGGAGGTGGACATCAGAGTTCCTATGGTCATTTTGAAGATTATCATTTTTTTGGAAATGCAACTCTGAGATTGAGGAGGAGTTCCGTGATCACCTTCATCCAGACCGACAAGCCCATCTACCAGCCTGGACAATTAGGTATGCTCTTGAAATATTATAGAACTTCCTTGCGCAGTGCTGAGTCACTGAGTGCAATGTATCTTTTTCTGTACCACTGAGATTGAGAAGACTGATGTTAGCCATCAGAGCAATAAATACTGATGTCACAAAAGGCACTGTGCAACAACTGTTATATCACTTGCCTTTTTTGTTGCAAAAGCCATGAAAATAGCAAGTATTCTGACCCCTAAGTTTAGTATTGGCAAATCTGGGTCCAAATTCATATTTGTATAATATTTGATTTTCAGTCCAGTTCCGAATTCTCTCTGTGGGACGAGACTTGAAACCTGAGCTTGGAGCGGTGAGTGAAATTCTCTATGATCTAGCAATTTACCAAAAAATCGTTTGAAATATCATTGCTGTTGAGGTGGCTGTAAGACCGTATTTTTGCAGAATGTACAGTGTGGTTATTTGCATGTTTTTGTATTACTCAACATATTTTCTGAGAATTTAGGAATCCATATGATGACAATGGGACTTACATGATTGTGTTATATTGAACAGTATTTTTGGCTGATATGAATACTTCAGTTTTTTCTTACATTTTTTGTTTTAATCCACTTAAGCTATAGAAAAATGACATAAAAATGACATAAAATTATGTTTTATTGCTATTTTCGGTAGGAAAAATAGCAGACAGATGTGCCATATTATTATATCCTGACAATATCTTATTGTGAAAGAAGTTATTTTTTACGCTTTTCAAATTCTTTCTATACACAAGAGGCAGCTGTCGGACGGTCCAACAATTCATCACTCACTGATCAACTCATCTGAGTCAAGTGCATGTGGTATTCTATTCAGAATTGTTTGATGTGGATATTATTATTATAAAGTAGGCTAAAAAATGTATCATGTCATGATTCATGATGACCGGCAATTATCAATCGCAAACATTTTAATGATCAGGTAATCAGAAATTAATAATTTTTATGATTTGGTAAACAGAAATTATTATAAAATTCTTATCCTGACGACTGTACAGTTCGCTTAAGGCTTTGGAGATAAAGTCAGATACATCTCTGAGAGAAAGGAACACATCCCTACTTTATACAGTTAATTAAGGAACAAGGGATTCAGAAGGGGGGAGGCATAGGGGGCCACATAAGGACATTGAAAGAGGGGCCCCTTATTTCATTGTTTATTACACTTGTCAAGTGTTAATGGAAGATTTTTTAAAAATTTCTTTTAGGCCCAGAATTCGATTTTGACCTCTTTTACGTAATTTTTGATAATTTAGATTTTTTTTGGTTGTTGGTGGCCCCCCTTTACGTGGGCCCCAGGGTACTGCCCTCTGGCCCATAGGGCCAGTCCGCCCCTGCTCCTCTTCTTAAGGAATGATTTGTTGGCAGTTCTTGAGAAGAAAATAACATAGTTGTACCTGGCTGGTAAACTTCGAAAGGGATACAAATAGTGCATTGCTGCTTCTTTGTTGGCTAAGATATTAGAGGAACCAATTTATGAAAACAGACATTTTGGACCAGGAGCTATATTCTTGGTTAGAATTTCTCAAGATGTCCGTAAGAATTTCTCAAGATGTCCTTTTTCAACCTTTATTGTAAGCAAAGTTTTTCGCGAGTGCGCATCCGAAAAAAATTGTTCATCGATGCGCTGCAAACGAAAAAAAAGTTGGTCCCGGGGGTAAAATCCATTGATCACCCCCCCCCCAACTATCGTCTGGTCGGCCCCTAAGTGAGAAGTTGAAAAATACTGAAATCTGCCTTGTCCTGCCAACATCATAGGCCTAGGCATCAGTTAGTTGAGATGGGCATTGTACACTCTGAGAAATTCAGAATTTACTTTCCCCCCGAGCATTGTGAGGAAATGACTCAACAAAAATGATGACAGTTCATTCAAAGCTGAGGCTGTCCCTGCTATTTTTTTGCAATTTATGTTTGAAGAACTTCAATAGTTGATTCTGACTGACCATGTAATGAGTTTACAAATATATTTCATTCAATGTGCTTCATGGCTTGTTTGCTCTGTTTTGGTCAATGGAATTGATTTGTTATTTTTACAACATTGTAGTCAAACACATGCTGACAGTTGCTTTCAATTTCTTTGTGTGTTCTCAGAAGCCAAGGATGTTTCATTTTCAATCAAACATTGAGATTGATTTTTTAAATGTGGAATATTTATCGATTTATAAAAAACAGCTGATGTGGAGCAAAGAAAAAAGAGTAAAGATCTGCTCTCTAAATAGAAAAATATGAAAATTCATGACATATATGAACCTTAAAATTGTATTACAATTTGAAACATTTCGTTATGATGACTTGCCAAACTTAATTTTGTAATGATGACTTGTCGTACTTCATCGTTACTGCTGGTACTAAATGCAACTGCACAATTTTGCCACTTTTTCAAGTGGTAGGGAACACAAGTGCATGGGAATCACTTTTCTGATTGGGTGCAAATATTTGAAAAAGCTTGTGTGGCCCCGTGGCAGCAAACCCTGAGCATGTGTCACTGATATTGGGTATTGATTTTAGAATTTGAAAGCGAACTGGATGACCTGTATTGTTTCCAAAAAGTATTGGACCATACCAAATTTTCAAAGAAGGCACCCAACCCAAATTAACTCTTATACACCTAGTGTTGGGTGTAGTAAGTGACTGGTTTTGTTTCCCATTCTTCACAGACATACTAGTTATGCCCAACCTACAAAGTTTGGGGGGCAAACTGTTTTCAGCTTGTCCGTCTGCCTGTTAATGCACCCCGCTCTTGGTCTTCTTTTATTATCCACCAGATGTCCCTGTAATATTGTGGCGATGTCTTTTGTGTCAGCTGCAATGTTGTCCGCAAGTAATTCACTCCCTTGGTCGCTCTTTTTGTCTGCTACAAAATGGTAACCTGAGAAATATGCAAATACCAATCAATTAAGTATTTTGGGTATTCTTCTGCAGATCAAACTCAGATTAGGATAAATTGGGCAGTGTTCCTGATCACCCCTCCTGTTCTGTTCTTTTTTGGGTGAGAAAGAAATGCTCAAGTTGCTGCTACTCTGACTTTGTCAACATGCGATTGCCAGGTTCTAATTAACTTCTGAGAGTTCTTTGTGATTTTTAGCTTGTCTGTTTTCTTTGAAAATGAAGAGCTATTGTCATCTCTCGATCGTCGGCGTCGTTGTCCCGGTTAAGGTTTGTGTAAGTGTCCATTTGTGACTTTAGTATTTCACTTAGACTTATGAAATTTGGTGCAGGTGTCGGCCTGTCGGTATGGAAGAGGAACATATTGAGAAATCCAAGATGGCCACCATTTCATGGCGGCCATTTTGGAAGCCACCTTTCTTCATTCTTCAACTGCCCACTGTGCCCTTAATATTTCGCTTAGATTTAGGAAATTTGGTACAGATATTGGCCTGTGGGCATGGATGGGGAACATGTCAAGAAATCTAAGATGGCAGCCATTTTGTGGTGGCCATTTTGGAAGCCATCTTTCTTCATGCTTCAACTGCCCACTGTGCCCTTGATATTTCGCTTACAGTGATGAAATTTGCAACAGGTATTGGCCTGTGGGTATGGATTGGGAACTTGTGGAGAAATTCAAGATGGTGACCATTTTGTGGTGGCCATTTTGGCAGCCGTCTTTCTTCATTCTTGCACTGCCCACTGTGCCCTTAATATTTCGTTTAGAGTTATGAAATATGCTACAGGTATTGGCCTGTGGGTATGGATTGGGAAATTGCTGATAAATCCAAGATGGTGGCCATTTTGTGGCGGCCATTTTGGCTGCCATCTTTCTTCATTCTTCAACTGCCCACTGTACCCTTGATATTTTGCTTAGATTTATGAAATTTGGCCTGTGGGTATGATTGGAAACATGTCAAGAAATCCAAGATAGTGGCCGTTTTGTGTAGGCCATTTTGGCAGCGATCTTTCTGCATTCTTAAACTGCCCAATGTGACCTTAGTATTCGCATACAGTTATGAAATTTGGTACCGGTATTGGCCTCTGGGTATGGATTGGCAATAAAATTAGATCGAGTTATTAGCCTGTGGGCGATTATCAGGCACACATTGGTAGATATCACGTAAACAGACGAGCGTTGAAACCACTTGCGGTTCTGGAATTTTCTGTTTCAGATTTCCGAAGTGTTTGTGTCAAATCCGAAGGGAGTAAGGGTTGCCCAGTGGCTGAACACAGCAACACAAAGTGGTAAGATGGCAGACCGATTCAGATTCAGATTTAGATAATTTATTCACCAGTAACAATTGTCAGTTATACATTATCAAAACAATGCTATGTATTTTATGGTAAGAGACCCCAATAAGGCAGACAGTTTTTTGTGTGGAATAAAGTTTTACATAAAATAAATATAGAGAAATAGGTGATCATAGATGAAATTTCCTGTAGGAAATGCACCATATTATAGATATTGTGGACAATAGAAATGGGGAAGTTTTTCAAACTTGCATTTTCTCTTACATGCATGCGATTCTACTTTACGACTTCTTTTGTGGCATAATGGGTGTGCACTTTTTTCAGGTATCGGTGATTTCAAGTTACAACTGACATCAGAACCTCGTCTGGGGAAATGGAGGATATCAGCAAAAGTGAGAGGAATTTCACGATCACAAACCTTTACTGTGGATGAATTTGGTGGGTGAAAATGAAAATGCTGTTCAATCATATCATTTCTGAAGTGAAAGAAATTTGAAATATTGGAAATACTGATCGAATTCTGATGCTATTTTTGTTATCAAATATGTATTGATACTAATCCCTCCTTGTTTCAGTTCTCCCCAAATTTGAAGTGATTGCCACTCCGCCAAAGTTTGTTACTGTGAACCAGGATTTCTTTACGGTTAAAGTTTGTGCCAAGTATGTATTTCAATGCTGTGTGAATGGCAGCTATGATTTAGATGATAATATCAGGCTAACATTTTGAAAGCAGTAAACCATGACATCTTATTTGACAGATGTAGGCCTAATATGTACATGACATGTATGTGATATGTTGTTACCAATAGCAAATACAAAAAACTTTGCCGACTGCAAATAATTGTGCCTTATTGTCAGTGTGGGTGGCATTACCCTCTTGTAATATGTTATGAATGTTTGGTTTAGTTGTTATAATAATTCGTAACAAACGATTTTTTGGCATGGCTTGCTGGACCTGTTGAACGGTGTTGATATAATTTTGGACAGTTCCCTCAGTCGTGTAATCTTCATGGAGAAACTGGTACAGTGGTTAGTTTACGTTTAGTGATACCCCAGCAATGCCAATTTAGGTCATTGTTGTTTTCAAAAGAATGTACCCCGTATATGCCTTTTACAACTGCGAAAGTGAAAAATCAAGCGAGAACATTTCATGTTAAGAGGAGACATGATACACTGACTGTTCACTGAAGAAAATGTTGGAAACTACCCAAAAGTTGGAATACTGAAGAGAATGTTAAAAAATACCCAAAAGTTGGATCAAAGTGGGCTAAATAGCAAATTTTAATAGACTATTTGATTTTCACCGACTTTAGCTTACATAAATTTGTGTTCTAGGTACACCTTTGGAAAGTCTGTCAGAGGAACAGTAACGGCTAAAGCATGTCTCTCCCGCCGGTTTTTCCGATTCCGGCGCCCAAGCAAAACCAGAAGCCCATGCAAGATATTGGAGGAGCCGGTATGGTTGTATTTCTTGAGCCAGCATAGTTATGATGGCAATTTCTGGTATATATTATGTATAAAATTGGTGATAATTTATTAATTTATTTTTAATTAATGGCACATGGAAGAATTCTGACTTCTAACTATAAATAATATTGTGTTACTTAAAAATTATGACCAAGTTGATTGTGCTTGTTGATCAATTGTAGCTGGTGACTGGTGTGTTGATAATGGAGTATGATGTTGTGAAAGTATTTTAAAACTATACTTATTGAATTAACCTCTTGAATAATAGCATGGTTAATATTGGTTATGGTCTTCCAGATCAACGGCTGTGTCAACTTAACCTTTGCCTCAGAAGAGATCGGCATCAGTTCCAGTCGATATTCTTTCTTAGCCCGCATCAAGTTTGATGTCAAAGTAGAAGAGGCCCAGACAGGTGGGTTCTTTCAATTGAACTGAGCAGGCCAGTTTGGCATCTCGTATCCCTGTGTTAGTGTATAATGATTTTCAGTGCTTCGGAACGCAACTAACCACATTACAAGCAAACTTTGGCAATGACTAAGTTTTTAAAAAATTCGCTAACTCGGGAGGTAAAATGTAGTTGTAGGCAGTGAGTGAAATTCGGTTTTGAATTTAATGGTCCCATACTGTACTTCAGCAACACAACAAAGAGCTTGTTATCTCAGAAAAATCCATAAAGAAAATCATAGTTTAATGTGAAATTTATATATGTAGACTGAATTTTGAATTTAGACCTGTTGAAGATCAGTTTTCACCCCAGGATACTCGAGTTATGCGATTGTGTTCGTGCTGGCTGTCAAGCTTGCTATTCACTGCACAAGGATTTTTAACTTTTCCTGCTCCTTACTGAATGTTTATGTATCAGAGGGGTTAATGTGCTTTGCATGGTATTTTCATTCATGATTCCAGGAATCGTTCAAAATTCATCTGTCGCGAGTACTCGGACAACCAGAGTCATCTTCAGAATTGTCGTGCAGGACAGAACCAGTATTAGTTACTTCAAACCCGGCCTCCCCTACCACGGCAAGCTGAGAGCTGTGAAGCCAGATGGAAGTCCAGCACCTGACGAGATCATTCAAGTGACTGCAACGAGCAGCGGCACGGCAGAAAGATTCCAGATGAATGGTACGACCGACAGCCAAGGGTACCTGGAATTCAGCCTGCCCCCATTCAGCGATGAGGCAAAGCAGTTGTCCATAAATGTGCGTTTCAGACTTATAAATTATAAATTATTAGATTAAATTTCATCTGGATTATTTAGATGTTAGATACATTCAGTGGTCGAAATAGGTCATGTTATTTGGGGGGAGTCTCTCAGTTGGAAGACCCAAAGGGTTGCAGTCCTTGTAGTTGGCAGTCCGCGGGCCGCCATCGGGCCACCAGCGTTGCCCTGAAGCCAAATTTTTTCAGATGCTCTAAAAATGAACTCTGGGCTTTTTAAAGGTATGTTTTATCTCAGAAAATGAGTTATGAAACCCTATTGGTAATGTATATAAATTACAAGAGGTTTTTGTTGGCTAATTAGGCTTTACTTGCAGCTTCATGCTCACTTCTCAGCACACTTTCAGTATTTGGGGGGTTTTTTTTAAGGACCCCCTCTGGGTCCTTTTGAAAAATATATTTGAGGGGGTCCCATGAGCATATGGGGGGGGTCAAACCCCCCCTGATCCCCCCTTATTTCGACCACTGGATACATTGTAAGTCACCTGATTTGTGGCAGGTGAAGTTAGACTAATGTGATAATAGTTATGACCTGCAACCCGGGTCTGGCGTTCTTATCTATGCCGTATGTGACATAAAATGGATTTACTAAAAAAGATGCACAATGTCATGACAAGTATTTCTTCAAAATTCATGCTTAGGAAAAATGGCATTCTATTTCCTCAAAAAATCTGACATTAGACACACTACCTGTTTCGTGGAGTCCATGTACAACCTTGTTAAGACATTAGAAGTTAGAATTATATAGCCACAAATGAACGCATAACATCTATTCCCAATGAATGGTGCTGAAAGTGTTACCCTATCTCAATCGATAATAGAACATTTCTCTATAAATTTATTTTCAGTTTGAGGCTCCAGCCTACAGGTTCCGTTTCGAACGAGGCGTCATTTTTCCTTTCACTCCTTCTGCCTTCCTGTCCGTGAGAAAGTGGTTTTCTCGTTCCAACAGCTTCATTCAGATTGAACCCGTCACAAAGCCAACCAAGTGCGGATCCACTCTGCCTATCAGGGTGCTCTTCACTTCACCGCCTGGGGAACATATTGAATTCAGATACCTGGTGAGTATTCGATTATTTGGATTGCAAATTTGAATCATCACTCGTCACTGTTTTTAACCTAAGGTGTCAAAACTAATAGTCCATTGATGAGATTGGTTCTTTTTTCATCATTTTGTTGTACTATGTCATGACTTTCTTGTTCTTTTTCCATCAGGTTATGTCCAGGGGGGATATTGTTAAGACTGGTTCTAAACTTGACCAGGCTAATCACAGAACCAGAAGATCTTACAGGTACTACAGAAGTAAGTTCACATCTAATTACTTTGCTTTTCCTCTGACATTATTTTGGGTCCCAAGTGGATGACACCACTGACAATGACATTGATGCAGCCTCACTCTGGCACAGCGACACTCATTGCCTTGTCCTATGTCATGAGCTTTTAAAAACTGTGACCTAAGGACTAAGGACCATTGTTGCAATAATTATGTTTTGGCGACTCGTAAATTGAATCTTTTGTGGTCATGGGTGGTGGATTATGTCAACTGGAGCTTGCACGTTTGTTGCAATGGAAGTTTTTTAAATATGGGAGGAAATGGCAGGCAGTTTTATGCAATAGAAAGGGCGCCTATGAGGTGGCCTTGAATCTTCAAGAGATCCGTTTGATGATATTGTAATGACATAATCTCATTCTAACGATTACATTTTTGTGTTGTTGAAGGTGCGACTGATGATTGGATAAAGCTCATCTCTAACTTTTTCCCCACGACCACCACCCCCAGCCCCGATGAGCACTTGAACCACTTTGAGCAGTCCTCTGTTATTGATGGCCTCAAGCTGCACCTCAAGGTGATCCCCGCGATGTCCCCTGTTGCCAGGCTGGTTGTCTATTACGTCCGTTATGATTACGAAGTTGTGGCAGCCCATCGAAACATCATCATGGAGCCATGCACCGAGAATAAGGCAAGTGTTGCTGGTGAATGCACTTTGAAAAAGTGGAGAGTAGAGTTGTCTCGATTCATTGAATCTTGTATGTGTATATGCCATGTGCATTATGGTATAGAGTCTTAATTGGTTATATTTTTAGGTGTCTCTGCACCTTGCAAGAGGCAAGAAGACTGTGCGTCCTGGAGAAAAAACTGACATTGAAGTGAGGGCATCATCCGGTAGCGTCTGCTCAGTGGGGGTTGTCGACAAGAGCATCTTCATTTTGGGAGGAGACAACCGATTGACTCTGGAAAGGGTAAATTATATTTGAATGTCTTCTGAGGAACTTCCCTGTCAGAGGTTCAATTCCCTTCATTTTGTAATCTTTTCTTTTAGTCGCCAATCAGAAAAGCGTGATTTACTACAATGTCAGACCACCCAACCGACCCTGACAAACTATCTTTGTCGTGTTTACCACATTATGTTTAAATGGCCGAAGAATATCTCCAGCAACCACACTGACCAATCAGAACCTCAAAACATTGTGACATCATCACTTCACTTCCCATTGTTACACAACAATGTCAGAGAATTATATTCTTGTGGTTCACGAGGATGATTGTGGGATATTATTGAGAATTGCCTTGGCCTTGAAACAACCACATGTTAGTGTGATGTCAAAGTGTCACTTTACTGCCATTTCTTCCTCAAGGTGTTCCAACTGCTCAGAGGCTTCCGGGTGTTCCAAACCTCCGGAGACTTCAATTACTGTAGAAGGCAACTGGCTGCACGGGAACCGGGTATGTTTATTTATTTTATCTAAATAGCAGTATTTAGTTTTAAGCCTCTAGCCGAGCCAATAAGCTCATTGTGCTCCACTGATTATAGAATATATATTTGATATGGCTCTATAAGAAGTAGGAAGTCCGAACCAAAAATTACTCCAGCATCACTGGGGAATTTCTACATATTTATTTTGTTGCAGAACCCGAACCAGGTAGAAGAAGAATGTCTTTCTTTGGTGCATTCTCCCTCTTCTATGATGCTATTCATGCATTTAACGTAAGTTGTCATGTTATATTGTCTACTCTTCATAGTTAATGTAGTCTTAATAATTTAGCTCTCTTCATTTGTCCAAAATTATTCATATCAATACCATGATCATTGATCACTGATAGATCCTTCCCCATTTAGCAGTAGACTGAATTACCATGGCATGCCTTTTCAACTCATGGGGTAGGCCTACCCTGGATGTTTATTGGTCTCCTTGGAAACCCCAATAACTCAGCACCTATATGCAAAGGGTGCCAAATTCCATTGACAATCTATATATACATTCAAACTAAATATGCTAATGACATGCAAATGAGGTCATCCTGGGTCACAGGCCGTTGTCCATGGATAACTCCCTCCACAGGCCTATCCTTCCCCTGCAGCCTTCACCTGCCCTTCTTTCATCCTTTTCTTCTTCTGATGACGTCATCAATAGCTGTTTCCCTTGCTGTTTAATGCAGTTTGTGTGTGACATCAAAGGTAGTTCCCTCTCTCTCCACCAGACCTCCACTATGCAAATGACCTACTGTCCCAGAAATGTTTCGCCCCAAAAATATTATGCCAGATGGCAGCACTGTCAACATTTCAACTTTTCCATTGTTTTATTTCCTTTGGCCAACGACCAAATAACTCCCTCTTTACAAAAAGGTTACTCTCACTTTACAAAGTCGACCATGCTCTTGCCTGTCTCATTTCTAATGTAATACCATCTTAATCTCATAGAAATACTTCACTAACAACTTTTTATCAACATGCCATCAAAATATTGATTCACCTGTTTTTCCCTTATCGCTTTATGTGCTTTCAATGGGCTTTACTAGTTAAACATATTCTGATAGAATGCAATAAAATTCTACATCTCCCTTTCTCTTTCTTTCTCATCAATGAACCTTTATGACTGGCAAGATTCGCAAGAACTTTTCTCAGTGGATTGCATTTTGTTTTTTCCCAACTGTATCATTGCCAATGGCGAACTGCATTGCTCTACTTGGTCTCTTGTTGCTAGTTGCTTGGCTCCAAGGTGATCACTGATCTGGATCTCCAAACGAGACCTTGTACGACTAGTGGACGGCGATTCTTCCGACGGACATCGAGGGTGGTTAGGCGTCGATTAGGGCGCGGACGCCCAGTTGCAATGCGAGGTAAACACTGGGAACAGAGGAAGAGTATTTAAAAGAAAATGGTGGCCCTGGTTTTTATTGAAACATGCATTGGAAAATTGCTTATTTCTTTCTCTATGTTTTTTATCTTGGCAAGGTCTACTGGTGCCTCGATACTTGGATCTTCTGACTTTTTGTTCTTATTTATTTGAATCCCTGCCCTCCCTGGTCATTCATTTTCCACTTTGGATTGGTTCCAGCGTTTCAGTCACCTTTCGGACCGGTGCCCTTTGATGGTTTTGGGTTTGGAGGATGTGGGTGATGGGTTATAAATGGATTGGTATCTCAAAAACATGACTAGGGAATCTGTTTGAAAGTACTGAATTACATTTGCACTGTAGGTTGACTACCATTAGGTGGATTTTAATTGCTAACATGAACTAGTTGATAAGTGATTAATTTACGAGTCTAATTTCCTGTGTTGATGAGTAGCTCGACGTCAGCAGGACGTTCAGAACTCTGACAGCAATGCTGCATCTGCCGAAGAGGAGGCACAAATCCGGGACTTCTTCCCAGAAACTTTCCTATGGGACCTTAATGTCGTAGGGTAAGCAGATGACCTTTTGGAATGACTGTACAATATGGGCACTGCCCTCGGGCAGCTACTCCCTAAAGTTTATGAGGGATTTCCAGTTGCATTAGTTAATGACTTTGGATGTTAGATAGGAATTTATTGGTGGATACTGGCTGCTCATGATGGTTCAAACTGTTGGAGTAAGTTCTTGTTTCTTTGCAGTTCTAGCGGAGTGCTCAAACAGCAAAGGGCAGTTCCAGACACAATCACGTCTTGGGAGGGAAGCGCTTTCTGCGTCAGTCCCACTGCTGGTTTAGGAGTGTCCGCCCCTGTCTCCCTAATTGTGTTCCAGGCGTTCTTCGCCTCCTACAACTTGCCTTATTCGGTCGTGAGAGGAGAACGTGTTCCCATCAGCGTGTCCGTCTTCAACTACTTGACAGAATGCCTTACCGTGAGTGTTATGTAGTTCTTGATCGATAATTCGGTTATTTTGTTAGTTCAATAATATAATAAGTTTGATTTAATCTCTGCGCAAAGAAGGTCTTGGCTCTCTCTGATCTGCTCTGATCTGCTGGTTGTATAGTCTTTATTTTTTCTTATATTTATCAGATCAAATTAACTTTGACCCAAGAGAATTGGTTCACGGTGGCCCCTGGCACTACTCTGTCCACGACCATCTGCATCTGTGGAGGGGACAAACTGACGCCCAAGTTCTTCATCAAACCAACAGGTTTGGGATCCCTCAACCTCACTGTCCAGGTAATCCTGCTAGTCTACCTTTTAGCACACAATGTAGTGGACACCCACCGTTGTGTTGCTTGTGACCTTGAATAAAATTAGGCCACACTCCTACCAAAGACCATTCCATGATCACAAAAGGGCAGTCTTGCATTGCATGCAGTGACCATTGTATTAAGACCAGAAAAGTGTTTCCAGAAACAACATGTTTACAGTTTCACTGGCTGTCTTCAGTCAGCCTTCAGGCTGAACATTGTGCGCGATTCCTTGATTATTAAATTAAGTAAATGTAATATTGCTAAATGTGAGTTGATTATAAATCCAGTTGGTCATTGGTTACTCTATTTTTGCAGGCTGAAGTGGTGAATGATGCGGGAGTCTGTGGCAGCCATCTTAAAGTGAACAGTCAGCACATTGGACTCAAGGATACTGTCAGGAGGCCTCTTCGAGTTGAGGTATATGATCATTGCTTCTCTGAAATTCATGAATATTATTTTTGTAAAACATTAAATGATCGTCAAAGTTATTCTAGTTTCCGCTCATATAGAATTATGAAAGAAAATTATTTGCACTGGCAATTTTGTGGGGCCTGCCGTGATACAGACTGCAACACCCAACTCTTGCTTTCTCCCAATCTCATTTACAAAATATGACTCTTGATTCCTAACTTCCGACTACACACTTTTCCAAAACATATATATGAAGAAATAGGCCCTGTTAGGAAATCAAGAATAAGCGTTATCTATTTCAGGCTGAGGGCAAAGAGACCGGATATGCCAGGAGTATATTTGTTTGTCCCAAAGGTACTGTGCTCTTGTTCTCCTTCTGACAGATGCAATCAAACATTTTACCTCTAAAATCTCGATACCTGTAGAGATACTTTAAATGTGTTGTATTTGACTCCTTGCAGATGGAGCCACTGTGACCAACACCTTGGACCTCTCTCTGCCCGCTAATGGAACACTGGTGCCTGGATCTGCCAGGGGATTCTTCACTGTCATTGGTGCGTAATGATTTTTACTATGCCATGTTACTCACTAAAACATCATTATCTTAATACTTCTCTAATTCTGAACCATGCTTTGTATTCCGCAAATTAATGACTACAGTGTAATTTTTATGATGCCAATTTTTTGACAGGTGACGTCTTGGGCCCTGCTCTGGTTGGTTTTGAGAATCTTCTGAGATTGCCTGGCGGCTGTGGAGAACAGAACATGCTGCGTTTTGTGCCCAACATCTATGTCCTGCAGTACTTGAAAGCAACTAGACAGGCCAGTACAGCAATAGAAGACAAAGCCAAAAGATTTATGGAGAGAGGTGAGTTGTGTGCGTGTTATGGAGAATAAGTTGTTCTTGGTCCCAGGTATATCCATGTATAATGATTAATTGTTCACTGGAACTTACTTTTTTGGCATAACGTTTCAGCCTCTCAGCTAGAGGCCTTGTTCACATGTGAAAAAGGCCTCTAGCTGAGAGGCTGAAACGTTATGCCAAAAAAGTAAGTTCCAGTGAACAATTAATCATTATACATGGATATACCTGGGACCAAGAACAACTTATTCTCCATAGTTCTTCGTCAACACGGACGCGAAGTCTTAAAAACACTCAGGAACTTGGAAAATACAGTGAGGAAATTAGCAAGATGGACAAATCACAGGACATTCAACATCAAATGTGCCAAGGCCAAAATCATACCTGTAAGCATAAAACTAGCCACAAATGTACCTGGAGTGAAAGCAGAGAAGGTGCTAGCCAATGCAGAGAGGAAACTACTAGATATACGGATCAGACAAAGCTACTACACGATCAACCAACTCAGAAAAAAAGAAGCAGAACTCAAAACTTCACTTTTCTCCATCGTAAGTAACAACACCCAGAGGGAAATAGAGAAACTCATTGACAAAGCACATAGCAAAGTTTTGGAGGAGACGAAGATCAGACAGCAACATAAATTCAAGAATCTTATCGAGAAGAGAAGCAGACAAGAAACACAGAAGCCATCCGATGAAGCAGTCAACACTGACAGGTGGGTGATAAACAGCAGCAAAAGACAGTTGTCTCAGAATGAAGTCTCAGTTTTGAAGAGAGGACTTAACTATGCCATAACCCCCACCAAAATGCCCATCAATGACATCATCGCCCTATCCTCAGCGAGATTCCGCGAGACTGGAATGACGTCACTCTCTTCTCGTATGCAGCCGGGAAGACGCGTCTGGTGAAACGCGAATTTTAATCTTTCTTAATCGAGTTTTAAAACCGGCAACTGAGGCCGAGATTTTGTTGTTTTGTTTGTTCAAATGTTGTTTGGGCGTCTGAGGCCCTTAATAATTATGGATGACGGCGTCTGAGGCCGATTTTGGTGTTTTAAGTTTGATGGCGTCTGAGGCCATGTTGGAAGTCTGCAGCCATTTTGGCTGTAGGGTGAGGGCAATTTCTTATGCCTTGATCTCGCCCTGGAACGAATGCTGATGGATATTTTAGCCAAAATTACACAAATTTGGTATCTGAGACCATGAGAGATCCATTTTGTCTGGTATTTGAGGCTGGATGAGCCATCAATTCTGTTGGTCCACAGGCTGGTTGTCTGGCTGTGGTTTGCAGTGGTAGCACATGCGTAGTCATGGTGTTTTCCAATATTCACCCCAATGATCTGACGGGATGGTTGTCATGACCGTTCAAACTTGTCAGGGGTATTTTGATGCTCTTTGACGCTTGGACTGTTTCAAGTACTATTGTACTCCAGACAGTTGGCAATTTCTTATGCCTTTGGCTGTACTGGACTCTTGTTGTTTCTATGAAGGTGGCAAAATTATGTAATACGGGGTGTTGCGAGTGCCTATTTATATTGCGACGGTGCAATTTTTTAGTTGAGGGGCAATTTATTTGGTTTGGTTCTGCAAATCATGTTGAGACGTGATGTGTTACATTATATTATTAACACATAATGTGGTACCTTTGATTTGCCTGAGAGGGTGACGGTCTTGCCATTTTAGCATCTATATATATATATGATGAGCCTTATCTAAAGTTCGATGGTTCGGATTCCATTCAATCTTACTATGTCATTCGGCCCTGCGGCTCTGGATTTCAGTGCCTAATTTTGCCGAATTTTCTCTAAGGACGGTTTTGTGTCATATCTGTAATTCCACCTACATATGGGTGATGGTTAGGAATTGTGCATCTCACTTTTCAATTGGTTCTTTAATCTGTATGGTCTTGGAAATTTATCCAGTTTTTCCTTTTGTCTGGAATGTTTATGTTATATTGCTTGATATTCCATGTCTCTGGATACCAGTGACTCACTTCGTACCAATCGACTGTCTCTTATGCCTCAAATTTGTGGTGGCTATGTATTTATGAAATACATTCCATATTTCAATATATCATCTGTGTGGAGGTTATGTTATTATGTTATATATTATGTCTGGTAATTTTGGATATCACCCAGAGTACCTTTCGACAGTCATTATTGAGATGTTTATATTCGACTGTCATTAAGGTGTTTATATTCGACTGTCATTATTGGGATGTTTATATATTATTTGGATTACATTGAATACATGTTGTAATTTTGCCATTTGTTTCGCCATTTTGTGAGGTTTGGAGGAGATTGATTTTAGATTATTATTGTAAATGATGGATTGGCCTAAACTTAGAAAATATACGTAAGGCAGGGGCCAACTCCATATCTTAATGACAGTCGAAAGGTACTCTGGGTGAGGATATTGGCATATCCTCAGCGAGATTCCGTGAGACTGGAATGACGTCACTCTCTTCTCGTAGGCGTGACAAGGAGGTTAAGTCTTGGGTTAGCGGGTGCTTTGCCTGTGATGGTAACACAGATGCACTGGGTGTGTTGTAGTTTTTTATTTCCCCCCCTGTTGCCCTCCCTAGTCCTTTTGGCTGTCACATTTGCCTCTGCCCTTCAGGCAGGGGCCAACTCCATATCTTAATGACAGTCGAAAGGTACTCTGGGTGAGGATATTGGCAAGACAGAATCTGCAGCCAGAAAATTACCAGCAACTGCCGCAGACAGCCTCAGAAGCGACGTTGTTAAAGCTGTGAAAAATGCCAAACTGCCATCACCAAACATCACCATGGACGAAAGAAGAGCATTGTACGACCTCAAGAAAGACAACAGCATCATGATCTTACCAGCTGATAAAGGCAGAGCCACAGTCATCCTGGACACTGCAGACTACAAGGAAAAGGTCAACAAACTCCTGGGAGATACTAACACCTACACCAAACTCGCAAGGAACCCCACCCAGAAATACAAGACCAGACTGATCAACATCCTGAGAGACTGGAAGAGGAAGAAATCTTTACCAGATCAACTTTACTGGCGGATCTACCCAGAGTCAGATGAACCACCGAAGTTCTACGGGACACCCAAGATCCATAAAGCAGGCACACCACTGAGACCCATCGTATCAGCCTGTGGAAGTATAACCTACAATGCTGCAAGATACCTGGCAGACATACTGGCCCCTCTTCAAGGCAACACCATCCACAGCGTGAAGAATACACAAGACCTAGCAGAGACACTACAAGATCTCCAAATACCTCCAGGACGTAAGTTAGTCTCTTTTGATGTCACGGCCCTCTTTACTAGTGTCCCTGTTGATAAGGCATTAGAGATCATCCGCACAAGACTCATGCAAGATCAAACACTCAAATCAAGATGTGAGCTGAAGGTGGAACAGCTAACTGAGCTCCTGGAGTTCTGTTTGAACACCACCTATTTTGTATACCACAACACATACTACCAGCAAACACATGGAGCTGCAATGGGCTCCCCTGTTTCGCCAATTGTCTGTAACATATACATGGAAGATTTTGAAGATATCGCTCTCTCCACTGCACCTAATCCCCCTCCTTGTGGTTGAGATACGTTGATGATGTGGTAGCAGTCACCCATGAATATTTTGTTGATGAACTCTTTGCCCACATTAACAGCATTGACCAGCATATCCAGTTCACCATCGAACCTGAAGAAAATGGAAAACTCCCCTTCCTGGACCTGTGCATCAACATTCTGGACGACGGCGACACTAAGCTAACTGTGTACCGAAAACCAACACACACAGACCAGTACCTCCACTTTCAGTCGCACCACCCGCTCGAACATAAGAGGTCTGTTGTAAGAACACTCATGTACAGAGCCAAGCAGTGCATCACAACAGAAGAAGACCAACATAAAGAAGTCCAACATGTGAAAACTGTTTTGGCTGCAAATGGCTACACCAAATGGGCAATGCACCTGCCGAAACCGAAGGTGAAAGACCAGACGGAGCCCAGACAACCCGCACCCACAGGAAGACTACAAACAGTAGGCATCCCATATGTGAAAGGCCTTTCTGAGCACCTCGTCAGAATCTTCAGATCACATGGCATCAGCACTTACCATCAGCCCCAGAATAAAATCCGCTCCCTCCTGGTACATCCAAAAGACAAAACACCTGAGGTAAACAAATGTGGCATAATCTACCATATAACTTGTGATCAAGATCAGAACCACACATACATCGGAGAAACGAAGAGGTCCCTCAACACCAGACTGAAAGAGCACCAGAAGTTTGACAACCCCACAGCCGTTGGCCAACACTGCATCAACACTGGACATACCATCTCCGTGCGCAACGCCAAGATACTGTGTAGGGAGCCAGACTGGATAAAGCGGAAGATCAAGGAATCCATATACATCAGGCAACAACACCCCGACATGAACTGTGACCAAGGCTACCAACTCCCCCCTGTGTACAATCAACTCCTGAGTGTTAACAACACCAAACACAACAAGCCATCCTGTGTTCCATTCACATGTGAACAAGGCCTCTAGCTGAGAGGCTGAAACGTTATGCCAAAAAAGTAAGTTCCAGTGAACAATTAATCATTATACATGTGTGCATGTTGTTGATAATTTCTTGGCTTCCTAAAGATTTCTTTTGTTTTACGCTATATTTCTAAATAGAAAATTGTTATTTGGGATTGTAGTGTAGAAGTTTCATTTGGGACTTCTTTTGTGTTGTAGATTTTAATTTGTGAAGATATTATAAGGCTTATATCGATTGTTCTGCTTATTTCAGGTTATCAAAACCAGCTGAATTACCGTCGTAATGACAACTCGTACAGCGCATTTGGCAACAGGGACAGGGAAGGTAGCATGTGGCTGACAGCCTATGTAACCAAATCATTCGCTCTTGCAAAACCATTTATCTTCATTGATGATGCTGATGTCAAAAGGAGTCTCAACTGGTTTAAGTCTCAGCAACTTAAAAACGGCTGCTTCCCACAAAAAGGCAGGGTTATCCACAAGAGCATGAAAGGCGGCCTGGCCACCCAGGGATCTCCTGCCGTCCTCACAGCCTTCGTCCTAATTGCCATGGTGGAGTCTGGTATCGGGAAAGAGGTAATGTATCTCACCAAAAGAATTTATAATTCAATCTAAGTGCTTTTTCTGGCCAATAGACACACTCGCATTGGTTAAAATGCATCCTTCATGTGGTTGATGAAAATTGCATAATTTTGGCTGAAAATTAGCCACACATGTTGGCATTTCACTCATAATTTGCAGCGGTCACTAATGGGATTTTGGTCCTCGGAAAAGCACTGCCAATTTACTTTTAACTAAATTATTATCCCGATATACAATACTTTATGGAATCGCCGACTCTTTCATGTTTGTATCCCAATGAAAATAAGGCAATATGGGCCCCAATGAGGTTGATTGACTTTAAACCTTCTGATTTGTAAAAAATAATCTCGCCTAACCTTTTTGCAACTTTGTGATATTTTGCAGGACAAGTCAGTTAAGGCTGCTATCAAATGCATGGAAGCCCAGAAGGTTGAAGACATCTACTCCATTGCTCTGATGACTTACGCTATGTCGCTGGCCGACCCAACTTCCCCCTTCAGAGCCCAGTTGATGGACAGATTAGATCAACAAGCAAAATCCATGGGTGAGTGAATAAAAAATTAAGGAATATTCTGCGAATTTTAACACTCATTATAATAATCTTATTTTCATAAAATCTATAATTTGATTTTCCAAAGTCTGTATTTATCTAAGTTCTATGACATTTTTCTTTACAGATGGCTTGACATACTGGACAGAGGGTAAACGGCCTCCCCTCTTATTCTACCCGGTTTCTTCAGACGACCCTTCAGATTCCCTTCTGCAGACATTGAGATCACCGCTTATGCCCTGATGTCTAAATTGGCTGACCCAGGCACTGGAGTTATTGCCAAGACCCTTCCCATTGTGCAGTGGTTGAGCACCCAAAGAAACAGCTTCGGAGGATTTAGATCCACACAGGTGCGTGCTGCTAAGAAATACTTGGAAAATTCTTTGAATTCATTATTGCACAACCCTGAGTCCAGCTCTCTGTCTTATGAATTGACCCTTGCACAGCCCTGAGTCCAGCTCTCTGTCTTATGAATTGACCTTTGCACAGCCCTGAGTCCAGCTCTCTGTCTTATGAATTGACCTTTGCACAGCCCTGAGTCCAGCTCTCTGTCTTATGAATTGACCTTTGCACAACCCTGAGTCCAGCTCTCTGTCTTATGAATTGACCTTTGCACAGCCCTGAGTCCAGCTCTCTGTCTTATGAATTGACTCTTGCACAACCCTGAGTCCAGCTCTCTGTCTTATGAATTGACCCTTGCACAGCCCGGAGTCCAGCTCTCTGTCTTATGAATTGACCTTTGCACAACCCTGAGTCCAGCTCTCTGTCTTATGAATTGACCTTTGCACAGCCCTGAGTCCAGCTCTCTGTCTTATGAATTGACTCTTGCACAACCCTGAGTCCAGCTCTCTGTCTTATGAATTGACTCTTGCACAACCCTGAGTCCAGCTCTCTGTCTTATGAATTGACCTTTGCACAGCCCTGAGTCCAGCTCTCTGTCTTATGAATTGACCCTTGCACAACCCTGAGTCCAGCTCTCTGTCTTATGAATTGACCCTTGCACAACCCTGAGTCCAGCTCTCTGTCTTATGAATTGACTCTTGCACAACCCTGAGTCCAGCTCTCTGTCTTATGAATTGACCTTTGCACAGCCCTGAGTCCAGCTCTCTGTCTTATGAATTGACCTTTGCACAGCCCTGAGTCCAGCTCTCTGTCTTATGAATTGACTCTTGCACAACCCTGAGTCCAGCTCTCTGTCTTATGAATTGACCTTTGCACAGCCCTGAGTCCAGCTCTCTGTCTTATGAATTGACCCTTGCACAACCCTGAGTCCAGCTCTCTGTCTTATGAATTGACCCTTGCACAGCCCTGAGTCCAGCTCTCTGTCTTATGAATTGACCCTTGCACAACCCTGAGTCCAGCTCTCTGTCTTATGAATTGACCCTTGCACAACCCTGAGTCCAGCTCTCTGTCTTATGAATTGACCCTTACACAACCCTGAGTCCAGCTCTCTGTCTTATGAATTGACCCTTGCACAACCCTGAGTCAGCTCTCTGTCTTATGAATTGACCTTTGCACAGCCCTGAGTCCAGCTCTCTGTCTTATGAATTGACTCTTGCACAACCCTGAGTCCAGCTCTCTGTCTTATGAATTGACCCTTGCACAACCCTGAGTCCAGCTCTCTGTCTTATGAATTGACCCTTGCACAACCCTGAGTCCAGCTCTCTGTCTTATGAATTGACCTTTGCACAGCCCTGAGTCCAGCTCTCTGTCTTATGAATTGACCTTTGCACAACCCTGAGTCCAGCTCTCTGTCTTATGAATTGACCTTTGCACAGCCCTGAGTCCAGCTCTCTGTCTTATGAATTGACTCTTGCACAACCCTGAGTCCAGCTCTCTGTCTTATGAATTGACCTTTGCACAGCCCTGAGTCCAGCTCTCTGTCTTATGAATTGACCCTTGCACAACCCTGAGTCCAGCTCTCTGTCTTATGAATTGACCCTTGCACTGCCCTGAGTCCAGCTCTCTGTCTTATGAATTGACCCTTGCACAGCCCTGAGTCCAGCTCTCTGTCTTATGAATTGACCCTTGAACAACCCTGAGTCCAGCTCTGTCTTATGAATTGACCCTTACAAAACCCTGAGTCCAGCTCTCTGTCTTATGAATTGACCCTTGCACAACCCTGAGTCCAGCTCTCTGTCTTATGAATTGACCTTTGCACAGCCCTGAGTCCAGCTCTCTGTCTTATGAATTGACTCTTGCACAACCCTGAGTCCAGCTCTCTGTCTTATGAATTGACCCTTGCACAGCCCTGAGTCCAGCTCTCTTTCTTATGAATTGACCCTTGCACAGCCCTGATTCCAGCTCTCTGTCTTATGAATTGACCCTTGCACTGCCCTGAGTCCAGCTCTCTGTCTTATGAATTGACCCTTGCACAACCCTGAGTCCAGCTCTCTGTCTAATAATTGACCCTTGCACAACCCTGAGTCCAGCTCTCTGTCTTATGAATTGACCTCTGCACAGCCCTGAGTTGGGAAGACTGCTTCTTTTCATGATCCATCTGTGTCTTTCGCCTCATTGCTGTGTCCACCTAAACCGTCTCATATCAGCTTTTCATGAATGTGGAAAATGTATTGTTATCGACTGTTAATAAAATGTCATTTTGTTTCACTGTCTATCTGCAGGACACAGTAGTTGGCCTGGAAGCTTTAGCCAAGTTTGCCGCCCGCATCTATGTGCCAAATTTCAATCTCAATGTCAACGTCCAGGGACAAGGAATCTCAGATACACTCACAATAAATCCAAGAAATTCTCTGATTCGGCAACAAAGACCTCTGCAGGCGCCAAACTCACTGACGGTCAAAACAACTGGCAGTGGCTGTTGTTTTATACAGGTCAGTCTTGAGAGCAAAGAGTTTGAATTTAAGTGAAATAAGCGGTATTACTTTCGAGTTGAAGCTTTAAAGATTAAGTTATTTCTAGAGCTTTTAAAAGAAGCATAACACTTTTGTGCTCGATACTTCTTCTGAAAATGTCACATTCTTGGATCTTCTATTTTGACTGCTATTTTTAGGTGAATGTGCGATACAATGTGTTCACAGTGGAGACCGAGCCGTCATTCACCATCAAAGTTACCCCCAAGACCGATACACGAGGATGCAGATTCCGATTCCTGGAGATCTGTACCAGGTGAGTGTGTCGTCATAAAGGGTGAACTGTAAATTGAGAGCCATATTTACTTATGACAAGCAAGGCTCAATACAAGCTAATACGGAAAATCGGGGAAAGAACTGTTTTCAGAAATCCTCAATTAATTTTTTTTTAATTAGACTATCGTGGATCTAAGACTGTTTACTAAAACATTTTATGAGGACTTTTGCATTGTGTTAGTCTAATCAATTTGCATCACGACTTGCAGCTACAATGACAAAGATGGGGCATCCAATATGGCTGTTGTGATTGTGAAGATGGTCACTGGATGGATCCCCGATAAGTTTTACTTAAATAAGGTGAGTCAGACTTTAAAAAATGAGACCTGAGTCAAGACTTAAAAGAGACGGGAGTCAGAATTAAGAGATCAAGGTGTGAGTCAGCCTTAGAAGATACTCGGGAGTCACGCTTAAAAAAGAGTCAGACTTAAAAGAGAGATGCGAGACAGGCTTGGAAGAGACGCGAGTCAGACAAGAAAGAGACGCGAGTCACACTTAAAAGCGACGGGAATCAGACTTAATAGATAGGCGAGTCTGACTTAAAAGAGGCGTGAGTGAGACTTGAAAGAGATTTGAGTCAGACTTAAAAGAGATTCAAGTCAGACTTAAAAGAGATGGTGGTCACAATTAAAGAGACGCGAGTCACACTTAAAAGAGATCAAGATGTCAGACTTTTAAAAGAGACACAATTGTGGCTTGAAAGAGAGAGACAATGGGAACATTGCCAATGGTTCCCATGCTGTAGCATACTCCAGGGTTGTTGATCGCCTTGTGATGATGAGTGATGAGATTACTGTGAGTCTGGCACACACCCTATTCATTCAAGGATGTTCAGAGTCTTTCAGTTGCCCCAGCACAGCACACTATATTTATACAACCCACATCCATTTAATGTCCAATCCATGGGTGCCAGGAGTGTGAGTCGAACAAACGACCTCACAGCCAGACTGGCAGCACAAACAGGCACCTTTAACCATTAGACTACGGGGAACTGCAAGATACTGTTAATAAGTAAACCACTTGAATAATGATGTTTAAGAAGTTTACTTTATTTTATTCCTGAAAGTAACACTTTCTTTTTTGCAGCTTCTCAATGATGCTAGCCTAGGTCTGAAGAGATATGAGATCCAAAACAACATGCTGAACTTGTATTTCGATGAGGTAAGATACTTGGCAGAAATTTTTACAGGCACAATCTTCCTACGTCTGCCATATTCCAGATAATTTGATTCCTAAATTAAATGGTCATGTTTCAGATCACCAAAGATGTGAAGTGCTTCAAAGTGCGGGTGGAGGAGTTCTTAGAAGTTGGCGACTTGCAACCAGCCATTGTCAGAGTGTTCGATTACTATGAAAAAGGTGGGTAATGAAAATTGAATTCACTGAGCTGTCCCTCTAACCAACGGGTCTTGTTTTTGGAGGTGTGGTAAATTCAATTTAGAAATAAAAGTTTGGAATATTTCTTGTCTCACAGACAAATATTTGTATTCCATTTCTAGCTGTTCTTACATTTAATTCTGTTTTCTCGATAGTGTTGTGCTTTTAGTTTTATGTGCCAATGACTACTAATAATTATTTGTATTCCCTGTATACCCAAGGGAACTCCCACTAGGTAGCAGGAGCAGCTGGACCTATAATCCACAGCCTGTGAAGAGTGCAATTGAGTTCTTGATTGCAATTACTTTTGTGTCGTTACAGAGAAAATGGCGGAGGTGAGATACAAGCTGACGTCAAGTTGTTAAGAAGGAAGTATAGTAGAATGTGAGAAGACAAGACAAGAGAGAGAAGCAACCGGGTTTCTTCATTTTAAGCTGCAAGACTTTATGCCGCGCGACACCACAACAATGTGACGCGTGCTTAGATGAATTGTCAGGCCTTACTCATGCTGGCGTCTGGATTTGAAGTATACTTGCAGTGAAATACAAAATTATTCTGATGCAGCAATTTTATTTGGGTGGGTGGAAAAAAATTAATTGGTGTTCAGGGGAACAGATTAGACATTCTGTGATAAAGCTATTTTACATAATATACATTCATATAAGCACAATTTATTGGAAGTGTTGTTTTGCTTGAAGCTGGCTTTAATATTTTTATGCATTTGAATGTACAGCTTTTAAAGTGCTATGCAGTAGTTGACATTTTGTGAATGTAAAATGGTGACGAGGATATAATGTATTGTGTTGCCAGTGACATTGTCGTATAATAATTACGTTTATCAAGTATTTGACAAACAATTTAATTGTTTTGTTTATTAGTGTTTTGCTTGTCACAAGCTCTGAATCAAAATATAGGCCTATGTAATTGTGATGTAACATATTTTATGAATTTTGCCAGGAAATATTTGTTTAATCAGAGTACTGCAGACAGTGTCAAGATACATTGCAGTTTATTTTATTACCTGTCAGTGTACTGGTATTTCGTGTTCATGTGTGAAAAAAGTTGTCATGTCTTTTGAAGATTGTTGTGTAATGTATATTCAGGTTATTCTCTTTTTCCGCTAATGTGGCTGATTGGAAAATTACTTTACCATTAAATAAATTCTGAAAACTAAATCTGACTGTGCATTGTTTTAAATTATGTTAGATTATTGAGCATAAGTTAATACATTAGTCTATCATTTGGGGCTTCTTTGCCTTGATATATTTGAAGTTGAAAATAAAGAGAAAGTATGTTTTCGGAAGTTAATCATTGATTGACATGGGAGTTAGTTTGAGATATTGCTGATAGATAAATGGGCATCAAAAAGTGTACATAAATAAGATTCAAGATAAAAAGATATATTGTAGGCCTACCTTTGAGATCCAACAGGAATGTGTCACCTTGGTGATCTGCGAAATATAAACGGAAATGATGAAAACCCTGTTGATTCATGCCTCGTACAATTATAAGAATGAATCAGCAGCTAAAGGAAGTCCTTCCAGTGCTTTTTCTTCTCTTCTTACTTCTTGCAGAGTTCCCCATAAATTCAACAAAACTGAATTCATCTTCTCGCACTGACCATTCGATTGTGGGTGATAAGGAGTTGTTCGTGGTCTTTTGATGTTCAAGAGGTCGCACATGTGCTTGATAACTTTACTGGCAAAGTCAGCTCCTTGGTCCTATGGAGTCGCTCTGGGAAGTCCACATCAATTGATAAATAAATCTGTCAACACGTTGGCTGTTGTCTTTGCCGTTTGGTTCTTCATAGCTACTCCCATCGCATACTTGGTGAAATTGTCTGTTAACACCAGGATGTTCCCAAATCCACCTGAGGATGGCTCCAGACACAAAAACTCAATGTAAACTAGCTCCATGGGTCTCTCAGACTTCAGATGTTCCAAACCGGCACACTGGTTAGTTGGAGTCTTCAAACGAATGCATCTGACATGATCTGTCAAATGCCTTGATACATGTACTCCTCAATGTCACTCTTCATGCCGACCCAGAAAAATCTAGACCTTGCCAAGTCTAAGACTTAACCCCTGCCCAGATGACTCATGTCATCGTGATAGTGAAGTAACTTCATGGCGTCTGCCTGACATTCATTAAGTGAAACTAATTGTCTCACTTCATGTTGTCCATCTTGTCTCTTCCTGAACAAAATACCATCTTGTAGAAAGAGTTGTTTTCGTTGCCTCCACAAACTCTTAACTTCACTGGAAGCAGGGACCAACTCAACTTCGTTCTCGATTGCCTCTAGAGTCTAGAACGACACATTCTTCAACATGAGAACAATTACAAATGGCTTTAACTGAAGCATCAGACATCTCGTTCCAACCTTCACATCGAGATAAGCATCTGCTACTTGATTCAGACGCTTATATTTGACGCTGAAGTTACAATGTAGAGTAACAATTCACACCCATCTGAGTTCTATGGCATCTATTTTTGCTGAAGATAACACATATATCATGCATATGTCAAAGGATAGTTGTCTGTCAGAACTTAGAAAGTAGAGCAGCAGAGGTCGTCATGGAATTTACCTGTGATTGCTCATTTCATGGCTAAAAATTCCAACTTATGAACCGAGTAGTTCCTTTCTGATGGGGACAAACTCCTGCTAGCAAGCGCCACTGGTCTCACCACGCCATTCTGCTCTTGACTGAGGACTGCACCTAGTCCTTGGAAACTTATGTCAGTGTTGAGAATAATAGGTTGACTAAAATCCTCAAATGCCAAACCTGGAGCATTTGTCAAAACAGCTATCAATTTCTTGAAAGCTTCATCTTGCTCATCTCCCCAAAACAAAGGTACACTGGAGGTTTCTTCTTGGTAGATTTCTTCTTCTTTTCTCCACTCAGAAACTTCTGTAGTGGGTGAGCAAGCTTAGAGTAATCTTTGATGAATTGCCGATAATATCCTGTGAAGCCAAGAAATTGACGCAACTGTTTCTTATCTGTCACAACCGCCCAGTTTAAGAATTTGCTCGATCTTTGCATCATCGGTCCCCACTCCATCTTCAGATAAATGTGACCCAGATATTTTGTTTCTCTCTGTAATAAACAACATTCACTAGGTTTCAACTTAAACCCAGCAAGTTCCAGCTAAGACAGCACCAAGTCCAACCTGTGTAGATGCTGCTTGAAATCCGAACTGCATGAAGACAATCGAATCATCCAAATAAAGAAGACAACATTCAAGATTTGATGAACCCATCACAGTCTCCATCACTCTCTGAAATGTGGCAGCAGAATTGGATAGTCCCATGGGTAGTCTAACCCATTCATAGAATCCTAGACAACCAACTGTGAAGGCAGTGTATTTTCTGTCTTCTGGCTCCATGTCCACCTGCCAGTATCCAGCTTTTAAATCGAGTGTCGATAACCATGACGATCCAGCCAGTTCTCGAATGTCTCATCTATCCTTGGAAGATAATGTGCTTATTGTGCATCCTTCACTGTCCGGAGATTCAATTTACGGAAATCAATACAGAAGCGTAATAAATTGTCAGATTTTCTCACAAAAACAGCAGCTGATGAAAATGGACTTCCCTGGATGATGCAGGCATCTAACATGTTTTAGGTGCGTCCTGACCTTACCAACCATTGATGGGGGTATTTTCCAGTATCTCTCCCCGGAGAGGAACTTCAGCTGTCTGTGAATCCTATGCTGGTACCCCTTAGAATGGCCTAAGTCCCAGTCTCCCCAAGAGAATACTGCTTTGTGTTTCTCCAAACACTGATACACTTGTTGCTTCTGGGATTCCGTCAAGCCATCTAACTTGAAAATCTTCATAATCTCCTCTGAGGGAATGACTTCTTCATCAACTTCCAATGCTGCAACTGTTACAGGAACTGTATTACCCACAGTAGCCTGGAGGCGGGTTGTATCCAGTATTCTATGCTGGGGCAACTGAAAGACCCTGGGCAGCTCTGAATTAATAGGGTATGTGCCAAACTCACAGTCTTATCATCTCATCATCATACGGCGATCGCCTGCCTCGATATAGCCCACTAAGGTGCTGCAGAGGCGTAAAACACAAACAAACAAACAAACAAAAAAACCCACAGTGGCCTTAAAAGGAATGATGACTGCCTTCTGAGAGAAATATGTCACCAGTACTGGAAACTTCTTCTCAGATGTCTGATAATGATAAATTCATCTATCTACCATCATGTATGGTGTCTTCCTTTCCATCATGTCATTAGACAAAAAATCTATCAGACGACTGGAGTTGGCTTCAATCATCACCTGCGTCTCAGTCTTCAGTTGAAACTCATCTTCTGAGCTCACAGAATCCATACAGATGCACTGGAATGCCGCCTTCCATGCCATGGGAAACTGACTTTCTCCTTAAAAGTCATCATGAAACTGCGAACAAGAAGAAATAAAGTTAGTACCAAGTAGAATTGGACACTTTGCATTATAATGAGTATTGGCAGTGACCAATAACAAACAAGCTAAAATTTTCCCATTTACAAGCACTCTGGCTGGGAAAGTAACTTAAACCTCAATAAAACCTGTGTAAGGCAAAATATTGCCCCCCACCCACTCCATTTGTAAAAGAGAATCAAGAGATTGAATACCAATTTGAGATAAATGTTTATCATAAAATGATTGTGAGACACAACGTATTTGTGACCCTGTATCAAATCCCGGTATCGAGTAGAGCTGAGGAAGGTATATTAATAATTTTAACAAGAGTCTCATTAACTGGACCAACTAAGGTTGTTGGGACTTTGGTCTCAGAGTCTACTTGTCGCCCTTCAAACAGACTGTTTGGAGTTTGAATATTTGGTAGAATTTCTGTTTATATGACCAGATTGCTTACAGAAATAACACATGAACTCATTATGTGAACTGCTAGAAGAAGCATACTTATCATCTTTGTTTTCCTTGTTGCTTCATCTTTGAATTCTGCTCAATGTGTGCATTAGTCTCTGCTGCCAACCGTCAGTTTTTTAATTCAAAGTCTTTGCAGATTTCTTGATTTCTTCAAGTTGTTCTTTTGGAGCTACAAGCTGTGCCTTGGAAATCGCTTTAGACTTCTTACTTAATAGCCACTCTTATCTTCAGCTTCCAGAGCCAACACCAAAAGTTGATCAAAGTTGACAGTCTTGTATTCATGTTGAACAGAATGGCTTTAATATATCTTCAGAATATAAATAAAAGGGAAAAGAAGTGCGATTTGAGAAGAGTCTCAGTATCTGGTAAACTGATAAATTGCACTGATGCATCAATTCTTCTGGTTGACATACCCAGTCAGGGTAAAGGTAAAGGTAGACGTTGTTTAACGTGGGTAATTAGACTAAGTCAGAGACTTATTTACAGCTGGGCCCATGGCACCTCCAATTTATGTCTGATGTGAACAACGATGCCGTGGAATGACATGATGGCAAGCCTGGGGATTGAACCCAGGTCCCTCGCTTGTGAGGCGAGTGCTCTACTGACTGTCTGGCCTAACTGTCAGCTAAGGTCTCATAAATTTGGTTTCTGCTCGCTATTGAAGAAATCAGTAAGTTTCTTTTCATCACTTACGTACAGTTGGACCAAATACGTTTTGAAACTTCTCCAAAATTCTTTGAACAGTAGCATTTTGACTCCATTTCACCGTAACTGAAGTTTCAGCTGTGTTACCACTAACTGACTGAGAAAAGTTTTTCTTAAATTCTCAACTTCGAACTTCCAAACACTAAAGGAAGTCTCATTCTTTGAAGTCTTACAACCTGAAAATGTAGACAATTTAGGCATCTTAATTTTATAAGTGCCTTCTTGTCCTTGATTCTCATGGGAACCACCACCTGATCCACCTTGACCTTGACCACCAACGGCTCCTTGGCTTTACTATCAAGTTCGAACTATCTGAACCACCACCTTTTCCTGAGATGACTCCTTCCCTGGATTCTCCTTTGGTTTCAAAAAGCCAGAAGATTAAGTAACTTTTTCTTGTCTTTTTCATTTAAAGTTAACATACTCTTCAGGATCCATCTTGGAACAAAAGTGAGCTGTGAACAATGGATGATGATGTGATGTGTGATAAGTATGATGATTGATCACTCTGAGTGACTACAATGATTGCGGAGGATAAATTTGAATTCATAATATGTAATCTGCCAAAGCAGGAGAGAGCGCTGCTCAGTACATAGGTCTGGATGACCTACAACATTGTTGTATTGCTGTTAGTCTGCACTCTGCCTGATCTATTGTATTGCCTACATTTTATAGATCTAAAGTGGTAGGTGAAAACACCAATATTGAGTTTATATTGGCCGAGGTTGTGGGCTGAATTAAAATTCTGTCTAAATCACTTTCGTAATGCTTGCCGGGTTTTTTTTCTCTGGAATAACTTTGAAACGAGTGTTCTAAAATGTCTAAATATTTTTTCGTATTTTTAAGTCTGTTCAATAAATCTTTTGTTTTTACCACTTTCCCTTTTTATTAAAACAAGGCTCAGAAAGTAATGTCAGAAGTTCACATTGTCAAAAAACAAGATGGCGATCAAACATTTTTTTTGAAAGCTTCGTATCCACACTTTTTCAGTAGGCCTATTTACATTGTACAATGTATTGTACATGACTAACTAGTGTGAGAAGGATCGCTAACTTGACGCTAAGCGATCGCGATTTGCAGCCGTTTGCCACCTTCGGCGGCAAATTGCTTTCGCTTACCGCTCCATATATGAAAGTGGAACTTGATAAGTTGAAGTTAATTAAGATTCAGAAAATAAATGGATTGGAGTATCAGTTCAATAAATTGCAGCTAAACTATTATAAATTGTGACCTGCTCCACCAAAATGAGTTCAAAGTAGGCATATATTTCTCAGAAATGAGCAAAATGTGTCAAAAGGTCACATTTTGATGTTTTTAGCTGTTGGTACCACGTTTTAGCAAAAGTAATTTTCTTTGAATATTTAAGACCATTTAACCAAAAAATTGATTTTAAATTATCTAAATTGAGTGTCCCTATTGATTTTTTTTTAGTTCTTTCATTGTAATGGCGGGAATTTCAAATGCCATTTTCTCAAAGTTTGATGTTTCGTATCATCGATGTTTGAGGTGCCATATCTTTGGATTGGATGGATATATCAAAACATACTAAACACCATTTTAAAGCTTAATTCCAGTAGAATAAAGTTATTTTCATACCTAGATATGACAGGAGGGCGACTTTGAACCCATTTTGGTGGAGCAGGTCACAATTGGTTTTGTATAAAAAATAAAAGGTTGTCCAAAGGTAAAATCCATAGCCCCCAACTATATCATCTGGATCTGGTTGGCCGTCTATGTGCTTTTTCTAGGGATGCACCGATACCACTTTTCCACTTCCGATCCGATACCGATCCTGGTATTTTGTCGCCGATACAACCGATTTCCGATACCATTCCGATACCGATACCATTGGTTAAATGGAGAGTAGTGCTACCGATCCGATCCGATACTGCATTTTAGTGCTGGATCGGCACCGATACCGATCCAGAGTATCGGATCGGTACATCCCTAGCTTTTTCACCAGGTTTGGCTCTCGAATTTCAGTTTTTTAAAGCTATTTTTCACATATATATATTGGGAAGTCCGCCGCACTTCTTCTTCTTCTTCAAAATTATATCCCGCATAAAAAGTTTGCTAAATTGTTGGCACGTTTAATTGAGTGTTCAGTTTTGAGACTGATAAAATCTTCGTGCATAAAATTCTGGTGGTCACTGTGCCACACACATACTATTAAGAGCATTCATGTTCCTTTTAGAAAAGACCGACAGTCCTTTCCAGTTAGCCAATAGGCAACTGGCAACTCAGTGGCGAAATAAGAACAGTTGGTTCTGCTACATACTGAAGCTTGGAGTGTCTTATGACATCGATATATTTTCAGCAATCAGAATGCCTGGAACCAAAGTGGAATGGAAAGCTAAAATCAAGAAAGCAATATATGAAACCGCGAAGATAAAGCTTATACACAGTGCCTCAATAAAGTCCACATTGAAATGGTGGATCTGGCCATCGTCTATCTCCTCCAACATACAATTCCTATGGAGGTGTTGTGAGGGAAAACAAAATAAAATTGAGGCAGCATCAGTTAGAGCAAGAATGCTGTGCGGAAGATTCAGGACCAGAGAAGAAGAATGCCGACTCAAAATAGGCCTCGACACAAACAAAAATTGTCCACTGTGTAATGTAGAAACCGAAGACATCTGCCACCTGATTGCAAGATGCAGCAAAACGGAGGACATCAGGAACCAGAAAATTGGTCAACTGAAAGTAATATACGAAGAGCTGGAAAACTACCTCCAATCACAGACAGTGAAATATGCTCGGCCGTGCTCAATGGATGGAAATACGCCAGAACCAGTAGTTCGGATCAGCAATGTGATAGAGCAATGACTTACAGTAGTAAAAATAGTTTTAGTAGTAGCTGTAGAACTGTAGATGTAACAAATTCAGTGGAGTTATCAACTCAAAGATCTTTCTTCAGAGCCAACAGTTTATGTAGCTGTATATGCTATTTATTGGCTTCCAGAAGGGATCATATTATTTCGACACTCTAAATGAGGTTCGCCTACACTGCAGGCGGGAAGTAACAAGAAGAAGAAGAAGAAGAAGAAGACCGATAGGCGATCAACAGGGTATAAATTCAAAATGCAGCATGCACATGCCCCCACACATGCACATGCACCCACCCCCAAATAGGAATATGCACACATGCATGGGTCATGCACACATGCACAGAGCATGCAGACATGCTGGAAGCATGCACTGGGCATGCAGACATGCTGGAAGCATGCGTATGCAGAGGACATGCTTGAAGAATGCACATGCAGGAAGCATGCCCATTCAGGTGACATGCAAAAATGCAAGATGCTGATATATGCAGGACAACGTGCACATGCACTATTTGCATTACAGGAGTAGGCCTATTGTCCATGCATAAATCTGACCAAATTTGTCAGATATTTTATTAAATCTGACATACAAATGGAAATCAATTTTAGACTATTGTAAATGTATCATCTACACATACATATCTGCTGCTATATTTATAAATATAACAAAATTATGCATGGTAAGAACAATGGCTGATAGCGAATAGTTTTTATTTATGGCTTTCAAACCAAATGACTATTTAATAATAAAAAGGAACGCAGTGATGAACATAGAAAAACTAATTAATAACCATATTAGAGATATTGTACAAGAACATCAGCTGTACACGCCATAATGCATTTAAAAAAAAGCAATGGTTTTGATTAAGCAATAAGCAACCATACATATAGTGAAACTAAACTCTAACATGTATTTTCAAGTATATTTTTTCAAAAGTGTTCATCTGATTGCGGTTTGATATACGGTACATTGTATAATTATGGCTAAGAATTTCAAGTTGCGCAATTTGACAACTCTCTAACTTGTAGAAAAATGACACAACACGGTAGCAACAATTTTCAATTCACACTGAAAATACATAATGAAATGTGCAAAATAAATTCCTCAACTAGTAAAAAAGTTATTACCCAAAACACACATGCTGCATGTAAAATTTTTGGGCGACAAATAATATTCAACATTTTTGAGTTAACATCCATCCACCTTCAGGGCAAAAATGCATTTAATATCAGAATTTAGTAGAGTTTTTCTTTGTTCTACACAAAAATAGCTGTTCTCTGGTGTACGCACTTTGGTGGATCATCATTATTTTTGCCACTACAACTGTTTGAAATTGAACAATATTTTGGATTACAAAATGTAACATACAGCATGTGGACTGATGACAGTAGCCAGCCAGAGCACACAATGAGACAATGTTTTTAATCTGTATAATACTAATCCAATAACAATCATCATACTGTCTCCAAACTTTTGGCCGACAGTGTATTTAGATTTTGAAACTAAAGATATTCATACACATAGGAGGTGTAGGCCTATACTATACTAAATCATGAACGTTTTAATAGCCTTCTCCAAAATCAGTTATTATTGAAAACACTGCAACTCTGAACATGCTCTTGCCAGCTCTGTGACGCTCCTACAAGCCACCTTCTCGAGTGCATCCCAGCACACCTTGTCCCAGCATGGGCATGGGGGCATGCGCTGGGCACGGGGTTGGAATGTGAGCACGACGCAGTACATTTAAATTTCTTCCTGCAATTCTGCAATTCTGCAAAAAAATCTGCAGTTTGGAAGGAAATTGCAGAATTGCAGAATTATGCAATAAATTCTGCAGTTTAGGAGTGAAACTGCAGAATTCTGCAATTCTGCAATAAATTCTGCAGTTTGGAAGGAAATTGCAGAATTCTGCAATTCTGCAATAAATTCTGCAGTTTGGGAGTGAAACTGCAGAATTCTGCAATTCTGCAATAAATTCTGCAGTTTTGGAGGAAACTGCAGAATTCTGCAATTCTGCAATAAATTCTGCAGTTCTGCGGCTCCATGCAGTATTTGTGAACCTCTGGTATTTAATCCAGCTTATCAATTGCAATGCATCTGTTAAGTTCAGACCTCTTCAACAAGGGTCTTGCCACTACCCAGGAAACATTGGTTGGGGGGGGGGGAGAGGAGTAGCGGTTCGGGGGTCGGTTGGGAGGTCTGGGGTTTTGATGCTCACCTGTCCAAGCAGCTTTCTGAAAAGTTTCTGCAGCAGAATCTGTAGTTCTGTAGGAATTCTGCAGCCTGGGAGGTTTTATGCACTTCTGCAGGTAGGTAGCTGTATATTCTGCAGTTTCAAATAAACCTGCAGCATTCTGCAATTCTGCAATGAATTCTGCAGTTTGGGAGTGAAACTGCAGAATTCTGCAATTCTGCAATAAATTCTGCAGTTTGGGTGGAAATTGCAGAATTCTGCAATTCTGCAATAAATTCTGCAGTTTGGGAGAAAACTGCAGAATTCTGCAATTCTGCAATAAATTCTGCAGTTTGGGAGTGAAATTGCAGAATTCTGCAATAAATTCTGCAGTTTGGGAGAAAACTGCAGAATTCTGCAATTCTGCAATAAATTCTGCAGTTTGGGAGTGAAATTGCAGAATTCTGCAATTCTGCAATAAAATTTCAACTCAACAACAGCTGGAGTTCGAAGTGAACTGCTATGGACTTCTTCTTCTTCTTCTTCTTTTGGTGTCCATTCTCCCAGTCCACTCTTGTGGGGAGCAGCACTTGCATGTTTTGTTTTCTTGTGGATTAGTCATCGTTCTACCACTCTGCTCGGCCAATTCTCAATCAAATTTCACTCTGAAAAAAGTTGCAGGTACCCTGCAACCAGGTCTATTGACTGAGGTTGACAGTGTTTGTCTGTTGTTGTTTCTTTTTTACGTACGACACGTTTTTTCGGCGATCGGTCAGCTCGCAAAAATGCATTTTGAGAGCTGACCGATTGCCGAAAAAAGTGTGGTACAGCAAAAAGAAACAACGACGGACAAAGACTGACAAATGTAGTGAAGAGACCTGGTTGCAGGGTATCCACCACTTTTTTTCAGAGTGAAATTTGGTTGAGAATTAGCCGAGCAGAGTGACAAAATGTCCATAGAGGTTTATTTTGATGCAGCAGTTTGCAAAATGACATTTTTGCGAGATTACCGATCGCCGAAAAAAGTGCCGTACGGCAAAAAGAAACAACGACAGACAAATGCTGACTAATGTAGTAAATAGACCTGGTTGCAGGGTATCCACCACTTTTTTCAGAGTGAAATTTGGTTGAGAATTGGCCGAGCAGAGTGTCAAAACGTCATGTGCTGCTCCCTGGAAACAGGTAGAGCTAACCCGGCGACCCAGGACGGTGCACGACTTAAGAAGAAGAAGAAGTCCATAGAGGAATAGAGATTTATTTTGAAGCAGCCCCCCCCCCCCAACTCGACCCCAGAACTGCTACCCCCCCCCCCCCCCCAAACCAACGTTTCGACAAATCCCTTGTACCAGAGGTTCACACAAATACTGCATGAATTCTGCAATAAATTTGTTCTGCAGAATTTATTGCAGAATTGAAGAATTCTGCAGTTTCACTCACAAATTGCAGAATTGCAGAATTCTGCAGTTTCCTGCCAAACTGCAGAATTTATTGCAGAATTGCAGAATTCTGCAATTACCTCCCAAACTGCAGAATTTATTGCAGAATTGCAGAATTCTGCAGTTTCCGTCCAAACTGCAGAGTTTATTGCAGAATTGTTCAATTTCACTCCCAGACTGCAGAATTTATTGCAGAATTGCAGAATTCTGCAATTTCACTCCCAAACTGCAGAATTTATTGCAGAATATGCAGGTGGAGGAAGAAATTTAAATGTATTACTTTTTTGCAGAACTGCAGAATTCTGCAATTTTTTTTTGCAGAACTGCAGAATTCTGCACTTTTTTTGAAAACTGCAGAATTCTGCACTTTTTTTGCAGAATTCTGCAATTCCTTTGGAAACTGCAGAATTCTGCAGTTTTTTTGCAGAACTGCAGAATTCTGCACTTTTTTGGAAACTGCAGAATTCTGCGGTTTTTTTTCTGCAGAACTGCAGAACTGCAGAACTGCAGAAAGAAATTATACACTCCTCGCACGACGACCTGTCGTTGCATGGTATGCGAGGAATGTGAATGCGCACGTTTTCGGGGGAACCTAAAACCCGGGACAAGCGCCCGGGACACCCAGGACGGACTAATTGCCGTGACAGACTTCCGGGACAGACCTTGCTGACTATAAATTGTTATAGTTAGATAGCTATTTGGTGTACAAAAATGGTAGACCACTTTTTGGAAAGCTGAGATGATAACCTATCGATGTGAAATAAATAAATAAGCATGACAAACGTTTTCCATGAAAATAGAACAATTTTTCACAAATTTACATAAAAAATTATATAGCAAAGTTGGGAAAAGCAAGACATATTAAACATCAAATATGACCAATTTCCCCAACTTGGCATTGATGAAACTTGCCATATATGAAGTCTGACTGTCAGCTTACACAATGTGTTAATTTTATTCGGTTCTTTAGTGTTCAAAAAAGACCTGAAATGCATTTTAAAATGATTGGCTGATTTGGCTCCAGCTTACTTCTGAAAAAATACCTGTATATCTCTGCTGGAATTCTGCAGTAATGCCAGCAATTCTGCAAAAAACCATATTATTCATTGCAGAACTAGCTTATTCTTCTGTAATAACTGTAAATCTGTAGGAATTACGTACACTTGTGCCAAAAGTTACACAAAGAATCATAAAGGGTTTTGTGGCTTGTCACAAAAAAAAACCATGCAATTTGGTTGTAGGCCTACAGAAAAACCCAGGCAGAAAACCAGTAGTTTCCATGGTGACTCTGGACTATAGAGCATGTATTTTGCTTTTCTACTGGAATTCTACAGTTAGGCCTACAAAGTCTACAATTTGCAAGTTTGGGAATCTTGTAATTCTTTATCTATAGGCCTATATATTCTCTCTATCTCTTTTTCTCTATCTTAATTCTAACAGATTGTTCTAGAGCAAAAGATCTGTTTTTTTTTCTATGATGTCAGCAACGAAGTCCAAGACAACATTCTACCTAAACAACAAGGAGGGAATAAAGGCTGGAAAACGAGCCCCATACATGGAAAAACTATCCAGAAAGGAAGTGAGCACCATCTTCGCTGCCAGAACAAGAATGCTGGACATATAGGCAATTAGTTCGTCCCGGGCGTCCCGTGTCGTCCCGGGCGCTTGTTCAGGCTTTTAGGTTGTCCCCAAGTTTTCAATCATCCAGACGGTAGATCAGCATGCGAACTGTAATAGACCTGCTAGAATTTTGTCACAGAAATAAAACCATAAGATTGCTCAGCATCTGCAAGTCACACTGTAGAAATATGAATACTCACGGATAGAAGAGCAAATTTTTAATTTATTTATCACATTTTTGTGATGTTTTGGTAGACTCATCCTAGCCTAGGATGCATCCCCCCCCATCCCCTGAACACATACGTGAGCCTGCATGTTCCAGCATGTCTGCACATTCCTGCATTTCTGAATGCATGCCCCTGCATTTTTTGGCATGTCTACATGTTTATGGCATGTCTGCATGTTTTCAGCATGTCAGCATGCATTCAGCATGTCACCATGTTTTCAGCATGTCAGCATGCTTTGGGCATGTCTGCATGCTTTCAGCATTCTGCATGCTTTCAGCATTCTGCATGCATTCAGCATGTCAGCATGTTTTCAGCATGTCAGCATGTATGCATGCTTTCGGCATGTCTGCATGCATTCAGCATGTCAGCATGTTTTCAGCATGTCAGCATGCTTTGGGCATGTCCGCATGCTTTCGTCATGTTTTCAGCATGCACCCACATGCGTGCATGTGGGTGCATGCGCATGTTGAATTTATATATTTCTCTAGGCGATAGCCCACCTTAGATAGAATAGAATATAATTTATTGGCAAACAAAATACAATTACACTTCAACATAACAAATAGCACAATTAAAATACCAATAGAAAATAGGAACTGACACAATGAATGTGTATTTGTTCCCTAGCAATTTCACAATATAATTTCTTAATCTTTAAGTAACAATGAATGAATATCTATAGGAAATAAAAATCAATAATAATACTGATAAATTAAAAACATTGATAAGTACTAGCATTTACAAAAGTGGTATGACTATAACCTTAATAATAGTTAAGAATTACAGAATTACAAAGGATATTCTAGATAGAGATTACAAATTCCTAAAAATAATAGTTATTTTCTTTTTAAATGTAAATTTACTACAATTTAAATCAATGACGTTTACAACAGAATTCCAAATTTCTGCACCTTTAAATCTAACATGCATTTTAACAATTTCTAATCTGCAAAATGGCAATCGAAAGTTATTCATATTTCTTGTTCTATAATTATGAAAATCAGCTTGATAATTAAACATATCTGAAAATATTCTTGGTAATTCACCTTTTACAAGATAAGAGCTTAGATTTTCTAATTTCTACATTATCTGATGTGACTTGGTGTTATTGATTCACACACAAAATTTCTTTGATGTAAGATTATTTTTTCAGCTTAGAATTAGCCCTCAAATGTCCTAACTGACCCCTGGATTTATTTCGGGTACGCACGGAAAAAAATCATCAAGTTGAGTGCAATCAACATTGTGACGTCATCAGCATTGTTAGAATTAGTTACTTATATTGAACAATGGTCATTGTGACGTCATCAACAATGAATGTGCTGGAGGTGGGAGGCACTATCAAGAAAATCTAAAGGAAATAACTGAATAATTTATTTAATAAAAGAAACACTTCAAGAAGTTAGTCAAAAATATTATTGATCACAAGTTTATATTATTCTACACTCCAAACCAAAATTATTTGTCTAAGAATTTTATCATTCAGGGCAACTTTAAAGACTGGGTCTGTTGATCATCAGGCTACCCATTCTGAGAAATCCGTGTTGGGCCAATGAACCCTACCTCCTCCCACATGCTGGATCCATTTCGCGCCCTTTCCCTTGTGACTCATGCTCTGCACTACTTTGATCCAAGACAATTAGATTAATGCGCGACTTTGTTGTGATTTGGTTCAAGGATCAAAGATGACTTTGTTTCTTATCTTTTACAAAACGAAGTTGACCTTTACCACAAGTAGAATGTATCTTGACAGGATTTTGTTTGATGTTCTTTGTAGATTTGTCTGTCATTGAAAGACATCAGGGAACTATTTGCCGCGTGGAGGCAGCGTGGGTGATTCGGCTTTGTAGCAAAACAAAGTTGAGTGCGCGCCGGTGGTTTCCCTTGAAATTATTTGTATTAATTGGAGAAAACCGCGGCTCTGTCAGCATTATGTTGGCTGACAGCTTGACGAAAATGTTGGGGAGCATGAGAGGAGCGGTTCTGTTGAGGGCTGTCTTCAGCATTTGCTTCTGCGCCTGTTTTGTAGCCGGTGGACCGTGAGTATCTCATTTCTTTATTTCTGTGAATTCTGTGATTCAGTGCAAAATGATGCCAAAAACAGTCATTCAGTGCTTCAGTGCCTAATAATCATTAAGTGCCAAAATGATCTCAGCCTCTTACCTAATAAAATTTAAAAAGGCAACAGGGCCTATTCATTTCACAGTTCAGGGCCGTAGCCTGCAGGGGGGCAGTGGGGCAGCTGCCCCCCCCCCAAGAATATTTTTTTGACACACGGTTATAAATCAAAAATTGTCTGCGGTTTTGCGGGATTCGCAGGCCTCCGGACCAGTCTCTGCCCCCCTTGGATTCAGCCCAAGCTACGATGATGTTAGTAAATATAGTAGTAGTAGCCTGGTTAGACTTGAGTCAACAATAAATTAATTAGATCTATATATATTTAAATAATTAGGGCTTATATTAGGTCTAGCTCCATCATTCAATAACAATGGTTTATTCAATCGGGAGGGGGGCATATTATTCAAAATATTGACCCGTTGAAGAGCTAGGCCAGGGGTGGGCGTAAAAAGCGCCTGAGCAGTAAGGGGGGGGGGGGCAATTCCTATCACTCCCATGTTAATTTTCGGCGTGGGGGTTGGCCCTGTGCCCCCCCCCCCCCGTGCCACGGCTGTGGCCCCCGCCCCCAGGCCTTACGTTTAATCAGTTTCACACAGCTTGATAATGTGTATTGTGTTGTGTATTGGCTGATTTTCAATCATGGGATTATGATAGAAAGCAGGTGTTGGTGCAGGTCACCCCCCCCCCCCCCCAAAAAAAAGACGAAAAATGGCTGAATTATAAATCTACATTAATTTTGGACATAGGCCTTAGTTAACTGGGCAGAAAAATTTGGGTGGAAAGCCTTGTTAGAAAAATTGTGCACTGGCCCCAGAGGGGGATCCAGAAAATTCCGGTGAGGAGGGGTCTATAAGATTATTGCGACACAGAACGCATCTGTAGCCGCCGAGATAAATCGACATTGCGCTGATAAAATTAGCATGTGGGTTTAGGATGCAACCGCCCCCCCCCCCCCCCCCCAGGTACATCCCTGACTGGCCCTCCAGATAGCTGGGTGATTGTCCCGCTGTTGCTAACAATTTGCGGTATTTGTGTTAGTTGTGTGTGATTCCAATAGTTATGACTATCTCTGTAAGAGTGAGAAAAATAGTTTTCAGTGGTTGCCTCACTCTTAATGCTGAGTATTTTCTTCATAAATCATAATTAATCTAATTTCTCTAGATAATAAGAAAAATTGAAAAAATTCCTTCACTTACTGAACAGTGTTATCGTTGAAGTATCCCTGTTTGGAAGGGTAAAACTTTTCACCCTTCTATCATAGAGCCACAGAAAGTTTTGGTCGTTTTAAAAAAGCCATTACCCACGTAGTAACCCTGTCCCAGAAAAGAAGTGTCATATCAAGTGAAGAATATAATGGTTGTAAACCGAGATGCAATGTAGTCACAAATATGTACTTGACCTCTGTATGTTGGGTAATTGGTTGAAGAAAACAAAGCCCAGTTTACCATTGACCTATATTTGGGAGGGTAAATGGTATAAACACAGAAGAAAACGGTCCTCCTGGTAATGGCTTTTTAACAACCAAAACTTTCTCTGGGTGTCTGGAGGGAGGGTGAAAAGTTTTACCCCTCAAAATGGGAATACTTAAATGATAACAGCGGTAAGTGAAAAAACCTCACTCTTTCAATTATTGCGCTGCCCTGGGGGTGCCCCCCCTTGGGCAAGCCCTTGGTTTCGTAAGCAAGCTTTTTTGCACACACTGGAATGTTAACATTCTTGCCCCAATTTTATGTAAAAGCTACTGGGCACCTGCCACTACTTTCAGAGCCCTTCTTCACTGTAACATTACGTTACTGTCATAAAGTTTGTCCCCGAATCTTTAAACTAACATTTAGTGCCTTTATTGTGACATTTTGAAAGTATTTCTTGCCCAGTTCTACACACACACTCCCCCAGTGTGGCTATGGCTGCATGAGCCTGGTCTCCTGGCCTGTATGCATTCACATAGCAGGGCACAGGACTATGGCTACATCACAGTCATCATTGAGGGGGGGGGGCACTCGCTTTCAATTCAGTGAGATTTGTTTTACAGCTTTTTTGTTTCCTATGACATAGTGGGGCTCTACTGGACTAATAAAATGAATTGAACTCACTTAATTCTGAAAGACATACAATTGTGTTGATTGGTATTGTTTCATATCACCCCAATGTTGTGAATTTACCAGTTTGTGTTATTTTAATGCAAGTTGAATTCCATGTAGAATTGACAGATCTAATCTTTAATTTCAAATATAAGTACAATGATTTTTTTTACTTGATTTGTGCAGTTGGTCTATGTCAGTGTTTGCTTGTACTCAATCAATCTCAACAGGAAGTTTATTGAAAATGGTGCAATCATATTAAAAATCTAATGGACAATATTTCATGTGACATGTTATTTACTATTAGCTGACAATGATAAGAAAGCCTAAAGAAAAACATACCTAATTCATGTTCACATATCAAGTATTCCCTTAGAAGTGAAAAAAGCAGGTCAGCATATACTTTATACTTCAAGAATGTCTATTTATCACATGGAACTATGTGTGAGAAACATGACACACCTTGTAGCAGTCCTGTTTGATGTTAACTGTAAAAGTTAGCTGTTATCAACAACTTGTTTATACTAAATTTGTCCTAAAAGCATCCTAGTGCCAGCTAGATCCAGTGTTTACAAATTCGGTAGAAAGAATGCAGGAAGGAATGAAGAAAAGAAGGAATGAAGGAAGGAATGAACAAAGGAATGAACAAAGGCATGAAGGGAGGAATGTAGGGCATAATCACGAAATAAGCCCCGCACCTCTGACGGAATGAGTGGCAGCCTTATGCTTTTCAATGGTCTCGCTCATTCCGTTATCAGAGGGGGGGCTATTTTGTAATTAATGCCGAATGTAGTGGGGAAGGAAGGGAAGGCCTCGAGATAGATAGACAGATAGATAGACAGCTAAACAGATAGATAGATAGATAGATAGATAGATAGATAGATAGATAGATAGATAGATAGATAGATAGATAGATAGATGCAAGCAACACTTAAAAGTGCTTGCTCGTTTTTTTAAGGAATAGCAGTGGTGCCAATCGTAAATAAGAGAGCAATAACAAGCTGGTAAATTAATCCTGGGCAGAAAGACAGGAGAGTAAAATCAAAGACTGGTGGATAGTTTGTGTCAGTGGGATGGCCAGGAAATGTGTATTTAGACAAGACAGCAGTGATCCTGTGAGCCAAGATTTGACTGAAATATTACGCGGAGGGATATACACTAACTACAGATACATGTGTGATTCTCCCTTATGACTAAGTCCGGGCAGCGCAACACTCACCGGTTTCCGGTTATGACATTTCTAGTTCAATACATATCTCTAGAGGTAAGCAACTAGACGTCTCTTTATCTTACTATTACTTCGTGGACCCCTCAGTCTTTTCATGCCAAAGTATAGGGAGCCCATTGACAGCTGAGGGATGAGATGAGCTACTCAACTTCAGTGGCAGAATTTGATTGTGGGAAAGTGGCAAGTTTTTGGATGAATTCATTTATGAATTAATCCAAAAACTTGCCACTTTCCATAGTCCAAGTACTGAGTCCAAGTACAGTACTTGACCCCAAGCCTGCCTAGGAGTGATAACAGTGTTGGAAAAAGAATCTTTCAGCCTCAGGGGACATTCATGAGTCCAGATGACACCTCTATTGTTGACCCGAGAGTTCTTTTCAGAATTTTCTTGGCAAGTCATCCTTTTGAGTACTCTTGGCATACTCCATGAGGCATAGATAATTATAATTTACCTGCCAAAAATGGTGGACAGGGAGTTTGTGGTTTATTCTGTGAAATGTAAAGTGTGTTCCAGTTTCATTAATTAGCCAACTGATAGAAGCAAGTCGAGCAAAACATGCTAAATGTATTTTCTTGTTTATGGGAATAGTATCTCATGGCAGTCAATGCAAGTCATGGAACAACCCTGTAACGTTTTGCGAAACACCTTTGCCTTGACAGGGACATTTCTGCACTGATTTGTTGTGTGAATTATGGAGTGTACCAGAGCATACCTGCTGTAGTGCCTTCAACTGCCTTGGGCCGTTTTCATCTTGGGTGGGCGAAGGCTTAATTATAAATCGGTAAATGTTGCTCTACATTTTGCTTGAAAATTTTAAAATCTTTTGACTTGAGGTGAAAATGTCCCAAGTTTTAATTCCAGCTTAAATTTTTTTGGTTTTATTTGTATGTACGAGACGGTCACATTTGTAGTTCATTTTGAAGGGAGCAAATGAATAATAAAATCACATTTTTCAGAAAGTTAACGAACAGAAACTTAAGTCAGTAGGTAGAGTTGGACTCATTCTTTAATGACAAGCAGCTAACTCTTGTTGTATTTATTATTATAGGAACTTAATAGTCCAGGAAATTACCATCTGCTTATGACAACCAATGTCTTCAGCACCACAGGACACTCACCCCAGCACTGTCATCTCTCTCCCATGACCTTCTCAATGTGTCATGAATGGCCCAGCCATGACTTGAGCAGTGCTCAAAGTCATCTTTGGCAAGCTATTTAAATATAACTGCTGCTACCATCACTTCCAAACATGGCCTCAAGTTGTATCACAGTGTCAACTAACTCTATAAATTTTGGCAGGCTTATCAATTACATAATGAGGAAAAGAACCCGAAGACTCCAGAGAAGTTAGGAAACTGTCATCAGCTGCTGATGACTTTGCAGAACCTCGCGAAATGGGATAGAATAAGTCCCGCTACTGGATGGCTGCACAGAGATCAGACTTCTTTTTTGTACCCAACTGATCAACCCCACACACTCAATCATCCTGTCAGGGCCAGGACTTAGCGGCAATTGCAATTGTCATCATGTGATAGTAATTTCCCAGACTGCTTAAGGAAGACCACTGAAAGTGGGTATATAATGATCTAATAATTGTAACTTACGTTATAATTCTTTCTGGAGACTTGGTTGACAGTTTTTATTTCTTTCTCAGTGTCAGTGACTTGCCAATGGGCAATGAACGGGAGGAGAGTTGGACTCATTTTTGAATGACAAGCAGCTGAGTCTTGTAACTCTTGTAGGAACTTAAGGAAGACCACTGGAAGTTGACATGACAGTTTTAGGTGCTATAACTGTGCACAACATCCTCATAACATGAAGCTGAATATTCCAACACATGTTACTAGTCATTAATGAGACCATTGACACCTCACACATGGAGGGAACTGTGAATTGTGTGAAACATTAAACAGTGTAACAGATCAACAGTTTAAACGATTCTGATACAACTGTTTTTTGTGAAAGGAAACATGACAGCTTGTTATCATAAATATTCCTGGAGCCATATAATCTGGATTGAGTGGAAAATTTGAGTATTCATAGGCTTCATATCGTAAGGCTTGTTTTACTCTTCATGACATCAGTCCAATCAATAAATCACAAGATTTAAAAAATGTTAAAAGTTTTTACTATATTTTCCAAAAGTGGCCAGTTTCAACCATTTAACTAGAGTGTAATTCTCGACTTTTGCATCCATATAGTCGATGCATGAATTTACCTTCTGACAGTAGATCTGGTAGAATTATAGCCCAAAATTGTGGCTATAATTCAATGAGATATTCTGAAGGTAAATTCATTTACTTCAGCCATTTAGTTGGTAAGGCATTAAGCAGCACTAACCATGACTTTTCTGATTTTAAAAATAGAATTCCTGATTGGACGTAAAACACTAACTCGCTCATTGTAATGTTATGTCGTCAAGTGGATGCATTTTCCATAAATTATACATGTATCATGTGTATAGATCTATTCTAATGCCATTGTATTGTGTATTCTGTGAAGCACTGAGTCAATGCCCTTGCCTCCTGGGCTACTGTTAACAATAGTACTGATACTTTTTAGCTGCTACAGGAAGGACTATAGCTATATGCAACTATGCTTAATAATATAAACTAAACATGTTACACCTCTGCAAACTTTATATTTTCTGTTAAGAGTTTCTCTTCCAAATTTTGTTGCAATTCATATGCATGTGTCTTTGCAGCATCATTCATGATAACATGATAGCTAACTTGATAAGTTTAACATTGTTTAACAATTGCCACCTGAAGTGATTCAGCTCAAACAAGTCTTTATTGCTGCAAAATAATAGATACAGGATGTAAACCTAATTGTCATCCATCCAATCTATGATGTTGGGCTGGTGACATGAAATATGTCACGAAGTAAAAATCTTTCAGTGACTGTCACATCAGCAGATCAGCTGATCAGTTAGCAGTAGAAGTGAATTGAATAAAACAGGTTGCAATTCTTTTGCAGGTCCTATCTCTAGTTAGCAGTAGAAGTGAATTGAATTGAATAAAGCAGGTTGCATTTCTTTTGCAGGTCCTACCTCCTGACGTGCCCCAACACCTTGCAGGTCGGGCATGACTCCAAGTGCTGCATCACATTTCACAATGTCTACAACGACATAGATGCAAGTATTTACATCACGGACACAAGTGGAAACAATACTTACTTCTCCATTGCGCAGGTCTTCAAAAATGGTAAAGCCCTTTTAACTTAATTCATTTGTAATTGATAAAACCCTCTGAATTTCATTGCAGTGTAATTGTTTTAATCAGAATAAAGAGCGAAAGAGCCTTTCCAAGATGGTGTTCTTGACAGTTCCGCGATTTACTGCTCATGTTCTATCTACAGGAAACGGGGGTTGTTTCACCGTGAATGTTCCGGCCAGAGTGACCAGTAGGAGTTGCGTTTTGAATGTTGACGGCTTCACTGTGGCGCCATCTCACCAAAGCACACACTATGGTAACCACGGCTACTACGGTGATGATGATGATGATGACTATGGTTACGGAGGTGATGATGGTCATCAGAGTCACCATGGCCACTTTGAAGATTATCACTTTTATGGAAATGCAACTCTGTCACTCAGAAGGAGTTCCGTGATCACCTTCATCCAGACCGACAAGCCTATCTACCAGCCTGGACAATTGGGTATGCTTTTGAAATATTATAGTCTTTGCACAAGTTGCTGTGCAACTGTCATACAACATGGCTTTTTGTTGCAAAAGAAAGAAATAGCATGTATGCTGAGTTTCTGACCCCTTGGGTTTTCACTTGGGCGAATAAATTTGGCCCGAAAGTCATCCTGGTATGTTATTTTCAATTTCAGTTCAGTTCAGAATTCTCTCCGTGGACCGAGACTTGAAGCCTGACCTTGGAAGGGTGAGTTGAATTCTCCAAGATTTAGTGGTTTTCAGAGATGTTCTAATTTGAAATATTATTACTGCTGAGGTGGCCCTGTGTGGCTACAGTGCCTCATTTTTGCAAATGTACAAAATTGTTTTTCTACATGTTTTCTGATTATATTTACCATGTTCACATGTTTTCTGAGAAATTTATTAATCCATTTATGAATCGATATGATGACAGTCGGACGTATATAATATTATATATGGTTCTGGTATATTGAATGGCATTTTTAGCTGATACAAATACTTTTTTCTTTGGATTTTTTGTTTTTAATCCACTTAGGCTATGCAAAATGACACAAACTTATGTGTTATTGCTATTATCAGTTGGAAAAATAATGGCAGACAGATGGGCCATGTTTTTTTAACAATATATATCCTATTGTGAAAGAAGAAATTTTTTAGCCCTTTCAAAGTCTTTCTATGCATGAGAGGCAGCTGTTGGACAGCCCATCAATTCATCACTCACTGATCAACTCATTTGAGTCAAGTGCATGTGGTACTCCATTTAGAATTTGATGTGGAAGTTATTATTATAAAGTAAAAAAGAGAGCTGCTTGCTGATGCAAAGTCATGATTCATGATGATGTGCACTTATCAATTGCGAAAGTGTTAATGTTTATTAAGATGTGCATTTCTTATTATCTTATCATAACACTTATAAAATATTCTTAATAAAGGTGTTGATAAAGTCAGAGTCAGCCAAATAAGCCTTTTCCGACACATGCCTGCGAGATGCGGTCTGTGTTACCAAATAGACTCCTATCAGAAGTCGTACAGCTACTGCGCTGGTACCACTAGATCTCCTCTTTTAGTTTTTGGGAGGGGGAGGGTTGGCTCAGTGTTAGCATGCTGGGCTGCCAATCGCAGGATCCGGGTTTGAATCCAGGATGGTGAACGTTTGAAGGGTATCTAATACTGCATTACTTGTCATTCATTAGCTGGGGATATTTGAGGACCCACTTTATGAAAATGGAAAATCAGACATATTGGACTAGGAGTGAGTCTTCTCAGTCAGAATATCCCAAGATTTCTTTGTTATTTCTACACTGTAAGGCTGGAGAGCCAATGTGAAGAGTCAGTGGATTAGGTGCTCGCATCATATTGCAATTTATAGACGGGACAGAGCCATCAGCTCTGACACCGAGCGGAGCGCGGTGTCTCGTCCCTTATGGCAAACATGCGAGGAGTGATCCAGATGGTTCAATCAAAAAAAGTGATTCAGACATCCCATAATATGATCCTGGCACTTTTTAACGGCCTAAGCCGTTTATACGGGGGGTCAGGGGGGGGTTGGTCTAGGGGTGAGACATGGAGTGAAGGAACGTCATCTGCTATTTGTCTTATCAGATTGGCATTTTTGCCTCAAACTTGGTAATAATTTGTGAGTAATTGTTTCATACAAGTGTTTATACCTGACACAAGGATAGTTCTGACATAAAAATGATATCTGCACAAGTTGTTATTTTGTCAGTTTCACAGTTTTTTTGTCTTGAGCATATCAATGTTTTTTTCTTCTGTGTTACAATGTTTACATTGCAGCTTGTATGCACCACCAACAGATGGCACCCCAAAAATCTGATGCCCCCTGGTGTTAAATGACTAAGGCTTCTGCAAGTTGACACTGACCTGAGCTGAGATTGTCTGATTTCCATTTGGCAATCAAAATCATATCCAAGTGATTCAATGACACTTGGTCACTTAATGATAACACAGTTTGGTTCAGTTTGTTAAGTCTTGATGACAATTACATGAAAGTGTCATCCTTAATTACTTGTAATTGGACCTCGGCCATGCAGCTGGACTGTCAATATGCCTTAATTTGGCAAAGTAGATTCATAAATGTGTTCTATCTAGCCTATATTACTCTCTTTTGCTTAGTATTTATCATAATTATCGATTATTTTAAAAAGAATTATATGAAATTAGTCAAACAACAATCAAGACTTCTGTGATTGCTCTTGTGGCATTTTGATTTATTCACTCTTTCAAGTCAGTCAATCACAATTCACACATGTCATATCTATTGTGCACGACATCATTATAAGAACAAATTTTTTCAATACCAGTTAATGCAAAATCAGAGAAAGTATCCGCATAATGACCATTTTCTAAAAGAGTAATTCAGCTTCAGACTTTTGTGAATTAACAAGATTAATTTCCTCTGGCATGTCTGATTATTGATTAATGAAAAATAAAAAAAGTAAGTTTTATAACTTTAGCATTAATGTAAAAGTAAAGTGAACATCTGATGGTAGCCTCTAAATAGCCCACACTGGTGCTGATACACACTTTTGTGCTGGTGTAAAACACCAAGTCACTCACTCTGAAGGTAGCAATGGGTTAAAAACCAAAAATTAAATCAATAAAACCAGTGTCAAATACAAGTCAATTAATTGTCACTCATTTTCACGAATGCACACAAAAATTTCCTCAATTTTCCAACTGCCATTATATCAATGTAGAATCGTTTCAGGTGTTATATATGACAATGGTGTACAGGCCTACATGAAATCGAGGTTGATCAGATGCCTCTTGGTAGATCAAACAATTCAAGACAGGATAGAAGACATTGTTATGTACGAAATATTGGCCCCTTATTGGCTGTAGCAGACAAATTTTGCCGTTGCAACACATTGTAAAGTGTGCTTCTTCTACCATTTTCTAATCCTTCAAATTTACATTTCTACTATAAAACTTTGCAAAGGTATTTTGCAAATTATTTGGAAAAGAAACCATTCAGGTCATTGTATATGTGTTTTATATTGATGTTTCTGGGAAACTCATTCCAAATTATCCTAAATTCTGCCCTCAATAGCCTTGTAGAAATTTGGCAAATTCTAGGTGGCAGTGTGCTGGGCAGTGTCAATGGTTTCTGGGCAGACCAACAACTTCGATACTGAGTAACAGTGCAAAAAAGGCGTATGAAATTTCTCTAGAGTAAAAAGATTATGTAACTTAGAACTCACTCGCTGTTGTGAGCTATAGGGTGGGGACACCAAACTTGACAGATTTGAATTTTGATGGAAACGGAAAACTTAAAAAAAAAAAATCTGCGACCTCATATATAAATGTTCAAAGTTCATGATAGGCCAAAATGTGCCTCTGAGTCAGTCTTTCTTGCCCGTAAGTTTTGTAATAAGAATCATAAGTAGTCATAATAAGCCACTTTTTAAACAACTTTAAAGGGGTTACTTCCGTTCAGTATTGCTGGGTTCTCAGCTCACTTAAGCAGGTCTATGTGCATGGCTATATCACAGCTGTGGCCTGGTCAGCTGCACTAATCATTTGCACCTATGCTGGACAGCATAAGCCCAGCCATGGCATAAATGAACAAAAAAGCCCTATCAACCATCTCATTGCTCTGTCCTAGCTTACTAAAATACATGCAAATGGGTGGCCTATCCATCTGTATGTTTCAGGTTTTCAATTTGTGCTTGGCTGTCCTTATTCAGCTGCCTGTGTGATTATTCCATCCTCACATTAAGTAAATGTTCCGTGCATCTACACTTCCAGTCTAAGGTCTACCAATCAACTCTTTCACCATCCTTGTGGTATCAGTTGCTCACTGGTTAGTGAAATGCAGCCTTCAATGCAATTACAATAGGCCGGTTTTGAATCCTTGGATTCTTGTTTCTCATCACGCCTGACTACCAAAAATGTTTGAAAAAAAGAAAATTAGGCCCTACCCAAAATGTTTTTAAAAAAACCTTTTCCAAAAAAAAAATGTTCGAAAAAAAAAAGATTACCAAAAATGTTCGAAAAAAAGTGAAAAAAGAAAAATTCCAACAAAAAAATGTTTCAAGAAAAATTTTTTTCGAAAAAAAAGTGTTCTAAAAGAAAAAATATTCGAAAAAAAAATTTAAAACGACAATTTTCCCAAAATAATTAAAGAATGTTGGAAGAATGCCCAGAGAAACCCAGGAGTTTGTGATGAGATGAGATGACAAGCTTAACCTGTCCTGCAAACAATGTCATAATAGGCCTGTTCAACAGGCCCTGTTGATATGGGTGTTGTGGGGAAAAGTCTATAAAAATTGTGCAAAGGTTTTTACAGTTAATTCTATGCCAAGGCAGTCTGTATTCAATTATTGTGTTTTTGCAATTCTTGTTTGAAGAACTGATAGATGTGTTGCTGTTTCTGGCTGACCATAAGATGAGAGTACAATGTTTCATTCAAAATAATATAAGGTCTTGCTTGCTCTCTTTTGGTCAATCGAATTGATTTGTTGTTTTTACAACATTGTAGTCAAACACCTGCTGACAGTTGCTTTCAATTTCTTTGTTAGTTCTCAGAAGCCAAGGATATTTGTAACCATTGAGATTGATTTTTAAATTTGTTTTTTATGTGCAGTATTGATAATCACCAACAAGCTGAGATAGCTGATGTGGAGGCAAAATATAACAATATCTGCTCTCTTAATAAAATATACCACATAAGTTACAATGTTTAAAAGTTAGGTACTCGGAGTGTGTACTTCTGCAATTTAATTCTGATGCTCCATAACTTCTGGCTTTCAGCTCTTACGCATAATTATTTGACATTTGACTGAAATGTGCAGAGTTCCTCTGTGGCCTTATGGTTAAGAGTGCTTGTTTGCACAACCACTGGCTCTGAGGCGTGGGTTCGAATCCCACCCCGGAACTCAATTTAGTCCGAGCCCATGGGACATTAAATGGAGGCGGGTTGTATCCAGTGTTCTATGCTGGGGCAACTGAAAGACCCTGGGCATCCCTGAATTAATAGGGTATATACCAGACTCACAGTCTTCTCATCTCATCATCATACGGCGATCGCCTGCCTCAATATAGCCCACTAAGGTGCTGCAGAGGCGTAAAACACAAACAAACAAACAAAGACTGAAATGTGCAAACATTTTGTTATGATGATTGACAATGACGAGGACTCATTTTCTGCAGCTTAATTTTGAAAGAGCTGCTCTAATGTGCTAATTGATCTTATGTTTTATCTCATGAAATTAAAAAATCAATACAAGTGAAACCAAGATCTGTAGTATATTTTCTAGTTTCGTTGGACCTCTTTCACATATATGAGACTGACGCTGACTGTAATTTGCAAAATGGACTGTACCAAATGGTTGTACCTGTGACCAGTGACCACTATCTTTATTTATTGCACCAGAGTAGCACCCCAACTTGTGTCACTGCTTTCTTTTATTGATTTTCATATTTTGAAATAGAAAGGCACCAGACAACTGGGATCGTTTTGAAGTGTCAGTATATTTTAAAATATTATAAATTTATATTTTTTTTTGAAGGGTAACCCTTACCTTAAGTAATTACCAACTGAATTCCGAGCTTCAATAAGACCAAGGTTACAACAGACACTGAAAAAAAAACTGCCGAAGCTGCTGTTAAATTAGGAGTTTTGTTGTGTTGCTTGACGACAATTGTGGTAGGAGGGAGGGATTGTTGTGGGGCTTAAACTTCTACAAGACAAAAAAAATGTTTTTTCCTTTTTAGCTAGTCGATGAGTCGACTAGCTCTTAGGAGAAAGGAGTAAAAGCCCGCGAAAATCGGAAATTCAAAATACAGTAAGTCAGATTTGCCTCAGGATTCGTCTGTGGGCCAGGAATTACCTTAGAATCATCCAGCGGCCAGGGTATCACTGAAATGAATCGTCCACAATCAAATTTACGATCGATATAGCTCAAAACAATCCTGTGCACTTGTCTCCATGCATGCGCCGCATGGTGATGCGGCGCAACGCTCGAGCAAGCGGTGGACCCAATGGTACTGTTGGGATCCCGCTAGCCGGGTGTATGACGCTTCCAAGGTAATTGGTGATATAGTGTTTCTGCATGGTGTTATAATGCTTCTGCATTGTATCAATTGCCTGATTGACTGTCACTTCTGATTGATTGGTAATGTCAACTCTCTAAGTGCAATTTAGGCCTATCATTCTGATCAGCATTGATTAACTCTTTTACAGAAGTGTTTCAAAAGAAAGCCTTCATAAAAAATGAAGATGTATCAACTAGCTGACATGTACTTTTTGAATAACAATGGATATACACAGAGCATCATTATACAGTAGGCCTACAGTGCTGTTGTATTTATAGTCTGTGCTATGGGCCTACATTTGGCACTGTGGAGCAACAAATGCATGACTGACTTGGCTCCAGGCTCTACATGACATTATTGCAAAAACTACATGATAAGTACTAGGTAGGCCTAACTTTAAATATAATGTCTCGGACCCTTAGCATGATATGCAGTCGAGCCTTCTATGGGAAGTTGCTAATGGACATTGCTTGAAACAACAACCAGCACAAGATGACCAGGCAAAACAAGTAGAAATCATAACATAAGCTACATTTACCTTGAGTCTTAAGATGTACTGAAAAGCCATTATCCTCTCTTTTTTCTCATCCTCTTTGGCATGTTCTTCTTAAAGCATGTCTTGTTGTACACTGAACTGATGTACCAAGGCTGGTCTTTATATACTATTTACTAAGCAGTGACACATTCAGAGTTGACAGCTAGTGTCTAATGATTGCAATTACTCATTGAGCAGTGTCAAAGAAAATATCAACTCAATTGGGTTGAGTTGGCAGGTAGTGTCTGATGATTGCAATTAGTAATGGAGCTCAGTCACTGTCAAAGGTAATATCAATTAATGGCAATTGACTTGAGTTGGCAGGTAGTGTATAATGATTGCAATTATTCATTGATCTGTGTCAAACAAAAAATCAAGTTATCGCAATTGCAGAATATCAAAATTTCTTGAAAGTATAACACAATGCTTTCAGTTAATTGTTATTATTTTGTGTTTTATATTGTAAATTACACCACAGTGTGGATGTCTGAATGACAGCAAATAATAAAAAAAGTGTTCATTGATGTGATATCCAATTGAGCAGATTATAGAAGAAATATCAATTCAATTGCACTAACATCATAAGTTTCATGTCTTCCATGATTTATTTTGTCTTCTATCAAATAAATTACAGCCCAATAGAGCACAATTTATGCAATAAGTGCTATATTTTGATTTATCAAGACATAACAGTTACTGTGTAAATAATTATACTTTTACCAATTTGGCCGTGTGATCTTAATTTTACAACCTTACTTTCCTGTTGGATTGGAACTGTTTGGAATTTTTGGTTTCCAATATTTTGATTTCCTGTTGTACCACATCACAACAATAGCTTGTTTATGTGTAGGCCTATAAACAAACAGGCCTGAACTCTGTTCCATTTGTATTGAAACCACAGTTCTGTTGTTAAGCAATTTCACACACAAGCTGAATTTATCACATTTATCAGACACAACTAAAAAAACACAACAGATCAACAAAAATGTGCAGTTGGAAATGAACAAAAGTCAGTGCAACTGGTCTGCTTAGTGATAATATAATGATAAGTAATGCACAGTAGACTGCAGTTTCACAATCTGTTGTGTTTCATTGAACAATATTCAAATAAGGAATTTAATTTTAGACACATTGCTTGAAAAGCAATTAGACCTCACTTTGGTTACTTAACCTTCATATGATATCTATGCATGTCTTCCAAATGTGTGGTTAGTAGCCTAAGTAAATGTGCATGTCTATTTTGTGTATGTACAAAGTACAAACTTATGATTTCAAAAGATTTATAATAATATAAGTATCTTGGGTGCACATACAATGCACAGTCAACACCACTCTATATATACAGAACACAGAATGTTTTGAGAATTTGTGGATAATTTCTTCTGAAATGCTCTGTTTTTGATGATGGCCTTTGGAACAAAAATGCTGTCATACTGTGTCAATTGTTTGTTTTAACTGATGAGCTTCAAGAAATAACAGCCTTTATAGAGTTACATCTTTTATAATAATTTCTTTGAATCTTCATTTGCCTTTTCTTATGTTTTATCTTAACATTTTCACTAAAACCAAAGCTGCTTGGCCATTCACTGTTGACTTTAATATTCTTATTAATGATTAATGCTTTCTGAAAACTCATCTGTACATAATTCATCCCATCATTTTGCCTTTGTTGTTTGTTGATTTTACCTTGTCGGTCAGAAGCTTTGTAGCTTGTGTTGCTTGTTTTATTTTTCATCACCGACTTTAAATAAAATTTTACTTTACTTTACTTCCATTTCGCAGCTACCTGGTCTAAAACCTGACTTTTTTCCCGCAAATTTCACATTATTCATAATTATGATAACCATACCTGCAAGCCAGATGTAATATAGAGGAATATCGCTGTCACCCATTCCATGTTAATCAATGCTTCATCAATATAGGCCTAATACCGAATCGACTAGCTTTTGAATCCATGGATTCTTGTTAGAATTCAAGAGCTTCTGACCATTCTTTCTTTTGCAGATTTCCCAAGTGTTTGTACAGAATCCAAATAAAGTCAGAATTGCTCAGTGGGTAAACTCTACAACACAAAGTGGTAAGAAACAAGACAATGTGGTTCATGAAATATATAGATAGATAGTATTATATAGATGGACAGAACCATAAAGCTAAAGATATTCAATTGAAATTTCATCTGTGATGATCAATCTTGTCTATCAATTTATGAACTATGTAATTATTGATGAACTAGAGAAGTATTTTTAATTTGCGCTTTCTCATTGTGTATGTGTAGACAAATTTACTGTGTATGTTCTTTTTCAGGGATTGGTGATTTTAAGTTGCAACTTACATCAGAACCAGTCCTGGGGAAATGGAAGATAACTGCAAAAGTGAATGGAAAAAACGACCACACAAGAATTCACTGTGGATGAATTTGGTATGTGAAAGTGCTCTCTGATGCCGATAATTTTTTGAGGTCATAGAATTGTGAAGCTATCTTTGTAGTGAATTTGTTTTGGTTATGAATTTCCTTCCTTAATTTCAGTTCTCCCCAAGTTCGAAGTGATTGCCACCCCACCAAAGTTTGTTGCTGTGAACCAGGATTTCTTTTCCGTGAATATTTGTGCCAAGTACGTGTTTTAGTTAATATTTTTGCAAAAAAATGTATTTGCACAACAAACTCAAAAGTTAAGAATTTTTGTAAAAATTTTTTTTTGCAAACAGTTGAGGCTAATTTTCTACTATTTATCAAAGGCTGGGCGAACCATAGCCATCCTGATGCTAAGCTAAAATCTGAAAAGAGTCAATGTAGCGAATTTTAATGGATAGACTGTTTTAAGTTTCATCATTGATGGTTTACATTTGTTTTTCAAGGTATACCTTTGGAAAGTCTGTTAGAGGGACAGTAACGGCCAAAGCATGTCTCTCCCGTCGATTTTTCTTCCGATTCCGGCGACGCCGCTCGATTAGACCGCAACCCCAGGGCACCTGCAAAACATTGGTCGAGCCGGTATGGTTGTGTTTCTTGAGCATTTAAATATTGTATAAAGTTACTGAAACTTTAAATTGTAACCAAATTACTATGAGGTGTATTTTCTGCCAGCCTATTTCTGGTAGCAGTGCCGGTTGTTGTACTAGTGACTGGAGAATAGGTTGTTGATGGATTGTCTTATCAATTTAATATAGTGAAAATGTAACTTGGGTATGGACAGTTACTTCTCACGGGTACGATGTTATGATTATATACCTTAATTAGGACCGGTGTAATGGAAATTTTTTAACACACAAACAACAATGCACAATGCTAATTGTAATATACCTGACAACTGTCATTGTGTCCAAATTACAATCCACTGTCTTTTCAGATCAATGGTTGTGTCAATTTGACCTTCGCCTCTGCAGACATCTCCCTCAGTTCCAGTCGCTATTCTTTCTTCTCCAATATCAAGTTTGATGTCAAAGTGGAAGAAGCCCAGACAGGTGGGTCAATTTTTTCAATTTAGATGTAAGCACTGAACCTCTATAATTTTATTAGACAACGAAATATCATCAAGATACAAAGTGTCTTATATTTTTGTATGTAGACAAGGTTGAAATAAATTTATGTCAGTTTAGAATCTTGTATCACTGATTTGCAGTATTCCAGAGAGTTTATGTGAATTTGCCATTCATTTACTGTATGATTTTCCTGGTGGATTAAGGGGGAGAGTTGGCTCGGGTGTTTCAGTCGCTAAGTCCAGGGTTTGAATCCTGCTGTGGCCGAGTCATCCAGACTGTTGGAGAGCAGTTTCAGTCATCATTGGCCTCGTTGCTGTGTCTTCCTCCTTTCCCAATTAATACCAAGCACATAAATATTGGATGTAAAGCCCCAGACATCCATCCACAGAGTCTGCGAAAAGTGCCGGTTTGCCGGTCAAAACCGGCAAAAATAGCGTGTGACCGGCAAAAATAAAGTAGTTACCTGCCCAAATGTCCGAGGGTCATGTGAAGAGTCTTATGCATTGATACAGCAAGCAATGCAATTAGCACAGCCTTTTGAAATCGCCAGTGCAATTGACAAACACCAATGACACAAATTAGGTGACACAAGTGTCAAATGGAGTGCAATTAAGCATCAGATCAATACCTCCACTGATGAATAGGTCAAGATTGCAATTAGCAATTTGCCTCTTTAGAATCATGTATGGTTTTTCACAATATTGAAGTCTGCAAGGTTGCAACAGTTTTCTGCAATGCCAAGTGAATTATTAGCCTGGCTCACCAGGCTAATTCAGGTGTAATGGTCTGAAAATATTGTCTGTCAACTCTACTGTTCAATAACTACAGGTTCAATATATCTGTTTTTGTGTTTTATTGGTTTGTTAGGGTAGCTAGATGTATGGAAATTACTTTTTTTTTTCAATTTCAAAATTTTCTTTTTCCCAAGATTTGAAAAAAAAGTCAACTTTTTTTCAATTACACTAATTTTTTTTTTCAAAAAGAGGAAATCGTGCAACTTCTATTTTTCAAAATTTTAAAATTTTTTGCTCCAAGATTACAAATTTTTTTTCCTAAATTTAAAAAAAAAAAAAAAAAAATTGTTTTCCTAGACCAAAAAAACAATTTTTTTGTTCCAATTTTTTTTCAATTTCACCAATTTTTTCAAAGGAGGAAATTGGGCGACTTCAAGATTTAAAAAATCATACACATTCTTTTCGTGGTTATTTGGATATTATTTTGTTCATGGAACAACCACAATAACAGCACTTCACTTGCCGCAATTCAGAACCACCTTTCTCTGCCATTTCCAAAAAAGTAGACTTAACTATTTCACCAGCATTGCTACATATTTTGCCATCATCACTGCCACATATTTTGCCGTCATCACTGCCACTTGAGCCAGGCTTTGAATCCGCGGATTCTTGTTCTAAGACATAATTGTAATAATCATGAAATGAAATAGCCCAACTGATTGACTTTATTAAATAAGAAATATGTACATGCATGCTAACATGCATGAAGTCCTTAGTCAGAATTACATTAGGGTAGCACACAAAGATTTTCAAGTTATTTTAACTTTTTAAGTGTCGTCCTTCCTGGTGCACAAATATATATTCAATACCCAATTTTTGAAATATCATGACATGTATTATATATGTTTGTATTTAAGCCTATAGGTTTAAGAAGCCTCAGCTTTAAAAGTTTGAGTTGGTGGACTCCTTTAATACGGTGATCAGTTTATGTAGTGACTTTATGTGTATGAGAATTTTGGGCAGGTAAAATTTCATTCGGGCAGGTAAACTTCCAGAACTACCTGCCCAAATGTCCTGTACATCAAAACCACTTTTCGCGGACTCTGTCCATCCATCTTGATGTATGTTTTTGATTTGACATATTCCAGGAATCGTTCAAAATGCGACTGTCTCAAACACTCAGACAACAAGAGTCATCTTCAAAATCAATCTGCAGGACCGAGCCACTGGGCAGCGGTATTCTCTTAGTTATTACAAACCGGGCCTCCCCTACCACGGCAAGCTGAGAGCTGTGAAGCCTGATGGAAGTCCAGCGACTGGAGAAATTATTCAGGTCACAGCAACTAGCAGGGGCACGGCAGAAAGATTCCAGATGAATGGTACGACCGACAACCAAGGTTTCATGGAGTACAGCCTGCCCCCATTCAGCGATGAAGCAAAGCAATTGTCTTTAAGGGTGAGTTTCAGCTATATATTCAATTCAAGTAATTACAAGTGTTTTATGAATTGTAAGTTCTCATTTGTGACTGGCAAGGTTGGATATAATTGCACAAATATTTTGAAAATTCTCTCAGCTTTAACATGGTTAATGACCTGTGGTCAGTCTTGTAACATGGTTAATGACCTGTGGTCAGTCTTGTAACATGGTTAATGACCTGTGGTCAGTGGCAATAAATTGATTGCTGTTGGTAAGACATGTTGGCCGGTTAGGCATAAGAAAGTAGAATTATCGAATGACCATGGGATATTTGTGATTAATGATTTCTATTGAAAGTGATACCCAGTGTCAATTGACTAATCACTATCATTTCTATTCATTATGTGATAATAATAATAGTCTCTCAAGAGTATATACGTTTGTTTATTTCTATCCAGTTCGAGGCTCCAGCGTACAAGTTCCGTTCCAGACGAGGATTCACATCTCCATTCACCCCTAGTGCCTTCCTCTCCCTCAAAAGGTGGTTTTCTCGTTCCAACAGCTTCATTCAGATTGAACCCGTCTCCAAGAATGCAAAGTGTGGATCCAACCTGCCTGTCAAAGTGCTCTTCACTTCAGCACCCGGGGAACATATTGAATTCAGATATCTGGTTGGTGTTATGTTATTTGGATTGCAAATAAATCAGTGTCAATTCTATCTTATGAGTGTCAATTCACATGATATCTTTTTTGCTCATAAATTTGTGTCATTCTATGACTTTCTTGTAACTTTTTTTCCCTCAGGTTATGTCAAGAGGGGATATTGTTAAGACTGGTTCCAAACATGACCGAGCTCGTCGCAGAACCAGAAGGTACCACAGAAGTGAGTTTTGATCAAACTATTTTCTTATAATTTGACATTTATGGGATATTATTAGACAACACTAACATTTTGACAAATACGTATCATACTTAAGCCCATAGACAGAACCATGTGATCCTTTGTAATTTGTAGAATACAAGGTGGCACTGAAGCTTCACATAAAAGGAATCTGTTAGATAATGTCATTTCTAACAATATGTGATTATGTCATTGAAGGTGCAACTGATGCTTGGATTGAGCTCAATATGTGATTATGTCATTGAAGGTGCAACTGATGCTTGGATTGAGCTCAATATGTGATTATGTCATTGAAGGTGCAACTGATGCTTGGATTGAGCTCGTCTCCAACACCAGACCCTCGACCACCACTCCAGCCCCCACTGATCACTTGTACCATTATGAACAGTCCTCTGTTATTGACAGCTTCAACTTCCGTGTCAAGTTGATCCCCTCGATGTCTCCCGTTGCCAGTCTGGTTGTCTATTACGTCCGCTATGATTATGAGGTGGTTGCAGACCATCGGAACATTATCATGGAGCCATGCGTCGATAATAAGGTATTTTATTGGTGAATGAATTTGAAAAGCAAATGCTCTTGATTAATTTAATCTCATGTAAATTGCATGATGGTAATGCCAGTGTGTGGCACTGCAAACAAAATTGGAATTTCACGAACGCTAATCCAGCAACTTTTTTCCAGAACTTCCACAAATCTGCAAAGAGTTTCGGTCACTTACTTCTGCTTTTCTGATGTGTAGGGTCTGTAGGACCACGTTTAAAGAAGATTAAAATGAACAGAACTTTGACCAAAATGACTGATTTGAGATACCCTTATATTCTTATGGTGTTTTTTGTCACTGAAAACACTCTCTCTTCATATTTTTTGGTTCTTGTTTTCCACAAATACAGGGAACAAATTTGTAGGGAAATTAGTGCAAATTGCGAAAGTATTAAGAGTTTGGCAAATTGTGGTTTGCGAAACTCTTTGTGCAAGTGCCCAGCAGCAGCAGTGCCCTAATTTGTTCCATTTTTAGGTGTCTCTGCACCTTGCAAGAGGCAAGAAGACTGTGCGTCCTGGAGAGAAACGGACATTGAGGTTAGGGCATCATCCGGCAGCATCTGCTCTGTGGGAGTTGTCGACAAGAGCATCTTCATTTTGGGAGGAGACAACCGATTGACTCTGGAAAAGGTAATTTACATTAACATGTCTTTTTCTAGAACTTCTCCTTTACAGGTCCAATTCCCTTCATTGTGTCTTCTTTTCTTATTGGTCTTCAGTCAGGTTACTGTGGTATTGATTACCATAGTGTCCTCATAGTGTGATTATTCAAAAGTCTGTGTAACAGTAGTAACTCAACGCCGCACAGGTATATTTAAAAGGCCGATTTATTCCAACGTTTGTACAACGGATCACCAATAACCAGGTGAACTCAACCAGTTACCATGCCCTACAATGTAAAACACATTATGTCATACCAAATCATCATACAACTATAGATCAACACAATGACTTGTTACATAATTAAAACCAAGCTTATGTTACACCAAACAGTACAAACAGACAAACTGTTTACTTATCATAACTACAGAAGTTATGTTCATTCAATCTAATCACCTAATTAAATATATACACACAAGCAAACAAACAAATAGGAATAATGATTACCTATCCAGACAATGGTGTGGTTAACACAGCTCAGTCAGCACTACCTCAATCATCAATACCAGACCCTAAGAAAATATAACTTTGTGTTACAATCTAATTTAATAGAATAAATAATAAAATATAAGTAAACCAACTTCAACAACAAGAAAAGGTAAGGTAAACCAAACTCACCAATTTAGGTAAATTCCAACATTAGAAAATCCAGGCAATAATTAGGTCCTAGACCACAATAAATAAACTCTGCCTGTTCTCTCCAAAGACCAGAAGACTACTGACTCAAGTGACCCACTCAAAGGCCAGTCAACACCTAGAGACTCCTACTGGAAAATTCCATCCAGCCTAGACTCACTCAAGTGTAACAAGTAAACACTACAGGGACAGACTAAAACACAAAAGCATCCCAATGCTCTTGGTTACATCTGTACACTGTATGTTACAGGCAATTTCATTAGTACACGATTGTAAGTTTCCATACACACTAAATACATAGCATTTTTGCTCAATCTGATTGAAACAACAGAACGTCACACAGCTAGTATATCAAACGTAGCAAGTATATACATTGCGTTGATTCCTCACAGGCAACTGTGAATGACCAGAATTGCATGGTAATGAAATCACCTGTAATGGCATGCGAGTTGCCTGAGAATTACTGCATGCGTGGGTTGTACTTTAAAACGGCTATATGAGCCTCACTTTGCCTTTGTTTCTTCCTCAAGGTGTTCCAACTGCTGAGAGGCTTCAGGGTGTCCACGACACGCAGAGACTTCAATTACTGTAGAAGGAAACTGGCTGAGTTGGAGCCTGAACCGGGTATGTGAGAATCCTATATCTATGAATAAAACTGCTCCAGATAGGTCGGGACAGAATTAGGCTCGGCAGAACTTGAAATTTCTATTGATTTACCTTGTTTCAGAAGATGGAGTTAGAAGAAGGAGGTCTTTCTTTGGTGGATTCTCCAACTATTATGATGCCATCCATGCATTTAACGTAAGTTAAAATTTTATATTTGCAGTGAATTTAGATTTAATTGATCTCTCTTAAGTTTAGTATATTTATATATATTGATAACTCAACTCTGATAAATAATTGAATATTTGCCATGTATAGCTCTTCAACTTGTGTGATTCATCTCCAAATGTGGATGTGGATCAGGAACATGTAGAGAAATCCAAGATGGCTGCCACAAAATGGCCACCATTCTTGAACTGCCCACTGTGTCCTTTAAAATATTTTGCTTAGAGTTATGAAATTTTGTACATTGACCTTTCTTTTGAGTGTTGTCCCTCATTCTAAAAACTGTGTAGTATGGTAATTCATGAATGTTTGTTCCTGTACATTCCTCCAGGCTTTTGAATCTATGGGTTCTTGTGGAGGATATTAGGAGTGAGGTTGTTTTCTTTGAAGATAAGGCTTGAGATAATTGTATTATGTGCATGTGTCTCTACCGTTGATGTAACCAATCAGATATGATGGGGGTTTCCATTACTGAGTCAAATCTGTGGGTCCTGGGTTCAACTATTAATAAATTTACAAGCTAACAAACAAACTTCAAATCTTACTGCGATTCTGTGTCTTTCACTGATCTAGTCAGTGCCCCTCAAGGTGCATCAGTTAAGGGTGTACTAAGGTCTGTGACCCAATATGATTAAGATATCCGTGTCCATGGAAACCCAAATCCTTGTCTAGTCCTAACTTCCTATTGGTTGAAATTTGAGTAAAAGGGAGACCGGTTGATAATTATCTCAGATCATTTGACTTGTGGTATTTCACAGCAATGTGGTTCAGTCTCAATGTCGAATGCAGCGTTCGAATCCAGTCAACCCATATTTTTTAATTACCTCCCTATTCTAAACCTGTCTCTAATAATATTAACTTAACACTCTTGGAATTCACTATTTTGTGTCTTAGTTATTAGGTGTGGTTGTGATAACTGACCTTGACATTCAAACAAGACCGTGTGAAAGACGACATTTTGTCCTGAAGAGGGCCTTTTCTGTCCAAGCGTCAGGTGATATTTGATTGAATTTCTAATAATACTATTTGGCATTTAGAAGTGATGTGTTTCTCTGTTCTTAGGAATCTTAGGAAGGGTTCTCCTCCTAACCTCTTTTCTTGGTGTGGTTTCCCTCCCCCCCCCTCCAAATTATTTTGTTGCTTTTCATTGTTCAGACTCATGTGAATAACTTAATATATCTTGCTATGCAGAATGCTTGTTGCTTTTTCTCTCATGAGCTGTATGGGCAGGGACACTGGGACTTTGCTGCCATTTTCGGACCATAAATACTGGCTAGTTATCATCCAATTAAGATTTTACATGATGCACTCTTCGCAACTAGCAAGGCATATTGATGGACTTCTAAAAGCACCCTATAAAAACTCAAATCATTTCAAGGTATAAAAATGTAAAACATTATTCAGCCTTTTGAAAAGTACCAGTGACAATTGAAATAAAAACATGTCATGTTGGGTTGAGTGAGGTCTGGGGGCTCAGCTTGTCTTCAGAGGTCGTAATCTTGTATCTTGTAGATTTAGAAGTCATCGGCCCTCAACAGTTCTGTATGTGGAGTTGTGTAGCATTGGGTAGGGATCTTTGGCTATACAGTATTACTCAATGAACTGTCTGGTAGACAGTGGTAGTGCTTAATATTTATGTTGTGCTGCATTGAGGAGACACTGATTCAAATCCTGTACTGGTCTTCTCTCTGAATCTCTCCTCTTGTTTCATTAGTGCTCCTTTATGAGTACATGCATTTCTGGGATCAGAAGCAATGCTTGGACTACTTTATAAGTGGCAGGAACTTGTCTCATTGGCCTGCACTTTGTTTTTGCTCAACTATATCATTGCCAATGGTGAACTGCATTGCTCTACTTGGTCTCTTGTTGCTAGTTGCTTGGCTCCAAGGTGATCACTGATCTGGATCTCCAAACGAGACCTTGTGAAAAGAGACGATTCTTCCGCCGACGCTTATTACGCCGAGGAAACGTTAGAAGATTGGCAAGACGCCCAGTGGCCATGCCAGGTAAACACAGGAAGAGTATGAGGGAAATGGTGGCCCTGGTTTTCATTGGAACATATGTTGGAAAATTTCTTTTTTCTTTCTCTGTATTTCATAACTCAACAAGTCTGCTGATGTCAGGGTGTCCGGATGGTCTTTTTTGTTTACAGAATGTTGAATTCCTTGTCATTGTTTTCTACTTTGGAGTGGATCTCTGCCCTTGGATGGTTTTGGGTTATTACGATGTGGTGATAAATGCATTATTAAAAACACACAAAATTACAGTTTAATGTCAGATAAACGCAATCCTTGACTAAACAAATGTATGATTATTTGAGAATTTCATGAGTGTGTTCTGAATATTTGAATTTGTGTGAGACAATAATTATATTTTTAGCGTCGCTATGGTTCGTGTTATGTGTTGTCATGATTGAAATAGTTGAAGGAAAGTCTTAGTAATTTAGTTCATAAATACTTTGGCAATGTAATAAATTATTGGGTAGAGAAGTAATTAAAAGTTAACAACCCTTTTAATTAGGAATTAAGTTTAATGTTGTTGTTTTGGATACAACAGATGGGAGGCGTGGAAGTTTTAAGTGATGCTGAACTAGAAACCCGACCATGTGACGACGAGTTGGAAATAGTTCTCAAAGGTGCCACTCGGGGCGTGCAGAACAGTATGATTGATCCAGGTACCTCATTTGTCTGACTGCTGTGATTTCTCATGGCAATGTATTGTCTCTCGTGTCTTGTAGTGTTGTAGAACTATGTGGTGTTGGCGACTAACCTTTGGAAACGTGATACATATTGTGCTGCATTTCTTGCATGTTGATGTTGTATATATCATCTTTTTATATATATATTGTTTTGAGACTGTTTGCTCATGTGTGTAGTTGCCTTCTTTTCTTATTGCACAGCAAATCTCTGAATGTGATTGTCCAAGTTAATCTGCAAATTCATTGAATTGGCATAACGGATGTTCAAATGTGTTTGATGAACATTTATGTTCCATAATCTTCGGGATTTTGCTGGATCTTATTGAACAACATCAATTCCTCTGCCTGTCTGTTGCTACTTATGTTAATTTATGTAATGCTGACAACGTGTTAGTGAGGATGTCATGGACCTGCCATGAATGTGATGGTCTATAAATCGCTTTCCGTTTGTTTTCTGGCTTGCATTTGCTCAATTGTGGCACTGCCTTCATCTTGCAGCTTGGTGATCTGACTGTGTTCTCTGACGGTTTATTTGAACTTGAGCCTTGCAGACGTCTATCGAGACATCCTGTTGGTAGAAAATATCGAGGGAGAAGTCGCTCACCCCCTGCTAGTAATTCAGAAGGTCTTTTCATTTCAAGTCACCCTGCATTGTAGTGTAACTTCTAACGTGATAATATTGAAGGCCTTGATTTACCATTTGTAAATGCTCCCCCACAAGTGAATGTGCTTCAATGCTTGGAGAATGTTGATCCGTGCAAGAGGTAAAAGCTGTTAGTATTGTTACAGGTATGTAGTTGTGGACTTGCTAACTGCTTTTACAACTCACACTAACAGAGTTTTGATTGCTGCTGAAGGAACTAATTAATAATAACACCATTTAGAGTTAGACTTACTGTTCAGCTAAAGTAAAGCTTGTGCGTTAGCTTTACTGCATGGTTTGGTCGTGTCGCTTTCTTCACATGTGTCATTGTATCCGTCATTTGGAAAAACATAATATATTTCATTATGAATACATTCCTGTAGATCATTATATATATGTGACCCACTTGACCAAGATGAGTCTAAAGTCGTCATATTATCATATTTATTTTTTCCATATGACTTTAATCTGATGAATTGGGCTTCAGAATGATGGCTCATATGTTGGAATATATATCATTTGTATCCAAAGATACAGCGCTTGACATAGTTCATGATATGAAATCTTGTAATTTAAGAAAATGAGCATTTGAATTTCCCGAGTCAGCTGGGAAAGGCCTAGGATAGTCAAGATTGAAGCCCTAGTATAAACTGTATAATCAATTTCAGGTTAGTGTGGCAAAATATTTGTCGAAAATGCCTTTTGCAAAAACTTTGTTCTACAAACACACCAAATTGTGACATTTTGTCCATTTGTGAGAAATCCATATTGCCTACTTTGAACTCATCTCGGAGCAGGTTACATATATACATTTATGAGATAAATTAATTTATCAAATTGATTCCTAGAGGCTATGCTTTTCTATAAGGATTGTAGTAATGCAATAATTTCATCCCATTTTATCAAAGCATGTTGCATGAGTACCCGACCTTGGTTACTAAATGGTAATTGTTTTCAACCGTGCATGTCTTTCGCATGTTTTCTGCCAACAGATGGCCCTGTGGTCAACATTTTCATTGCTGCCTTGACCATGGTGCCCTCTGTGAGCAGGAGATTTTTCAACTAATGAATTCTTAATCACATTTTATTTTGCTTTTGACATGAAATAAATCTTCAGTGTGCAAGTTTTCATTAACTTATAAATCAGTTTTCTTGATCTGTAGATTTATTTATTTAAATTTAAGAAAAATATTCTGAAGTTGGCCACTGTGAACTTTCAGCATAAATTTTCATGATTTCATGACCAAATTCGTTAAAGAGTACTTACTAACAATGTGACTGTTATTTGATTGATTTGTATGTTTACCTGGTGTTTAATTAACAAATTCAATATCCTTTATTGGCGAGTAGCTCGACCTCAGCCGGAGGCTCAGAACTCTGACAGCAATGCTGTATCAGCCGAAGAGGAGGCACAAATCCGGGATTTCTTCCCAGAAACTTTCTTGTGGGATCTTAATGTCGTAGGGTAAGTATCTGAAATGCTCACACTTAAAAATGCACACCTCTTAAATGTGACTGAACTTTTAAACTGTTCAAGGTATTTCTTTGTAACTTTCGAAGCTTGTGTGTCAACTGATTGTTTAAAGATTGTGAAATTCTGAAGAAAAAATGAGAAAATTCATTGGTTTTTCAAAGAGCCAGACCTGATTTCGTAAGAGCATGTAAAATCAAGCAAACCACTTTGTGTTGTTCTTTGCAGCTCTAGCGGAGTGCACAAACAGCGGAAGGCAGTTCCAGACACAATCACGTCTTGGGAGGGGAGCGCTTTCTGCGTCAGTCCCACTGCTGGTTTAGGAGTGTCCTCTCCAGTCTCCTTGATTGTCTTCCAGGCGTTCTTTGCTTCCTTCAACTTGCCTTATTCCGTTGTGAGAGGAGAACGCGTTCCCATCAGTGTGTCCGTCTTCAACTACTTGACTGAATGCCTTACAGTGCGTATGAAATTTTTGATCCTTAATGTGGTTGGGAAATTTGTGATGTATGATAGAGGTAAAATGGTAGAGTGTCTGTATTTGAAAATTTAGAATTTGTTTTTTTGGACTACCTATTCCACATCTCTTACTAGAAAGTCATCTTGCCTAACTATGTGTGCATATTGGTACTAAGGGAAACATGTATACGGTATTCCCCAACATTTTGCAAGTATGATAATGCATTTGAATTAATGTGTATGCAGTAGAGCCCTGCATGGGATGTCCAGTACCGTGCAGGTCACTGGATCCCGCAAATGAAATTCCTGCGGGGTGGGAAGGGCCGGACTGCAAATGGTCACTGCGGGACGGGAGGAGAATCACGCACAGGTTCAGTCTGCGGGAGTATGATTCAGTGATAAGGTCTTTAATGTCTTTCTTTTTGTCTTGCAATTTCCAGATCAAATTAACCTTAAACCAAGAGAATTGGTTCACGGTGGCCCCTGGCACTACTCTGTCCACGACCATCTGCATCTGTGGAGGGGACAAGCTGACGCCCAAGTTCTTCATCAAACCAACAGGCCTAGGGTCCCTCAACCTCACTGTGCAGGTATTGGTGCTGTCCATCTCTTAAGTACACAATGCAGCCGACCCCCACCATTGTGTATCATATAAGTACAATCTAGCTCTGCCCTGTATCATACAAGTACAATTTAGCTCTGCCCTGTATCATACAAGTACAATTTAGCTCTGCCCTGTATCATACAAGTACAATTTAGCTCTGCCCTGTATCATACAAGTACAATTGAGCTGTGCCCTGTATCATACAAGTACAATTTAGCTCTGCCCTGTATTATACAAGTACGATTGAGCTGTGCCCTATATCATACAAGTACAATTTAGCTGTGCCCTGTGTCATATGAGTACAATTTAGCAGTGTGTGTGCCCTGTCCTCTAAGTTTAGCAAAGGATTTTTTTCAGAGAAACGGACATAACCCATTCTCTAACAACGACTGAGAGAGCAGTTTCTCTGTCAGAATGAAGCAAATGTTGTGTTGTTAATCTCAATTGATTGTCAGTCTTATATTTTATTGGTTGCTTCATTTTTGCAGGCTGAGGTGGTGAATGATGTGGGAGTCTGCGGCAACCACCTGAAAGTGAATAGCCAGTACATAGGACTCAAGGACACAGTCAGGAGGCCTCTTCGAGTTGAGGTATGGCAATGGCATCATTGATCCCCATATTAATACGAGACGATCTCTGTTTTCATCTTGCCAGCAGAAAAATGTCGTCTGGCTTTTCTGAAATGTATACATTGTATTTTAAAAATACAATGCAAAAAATTAAATGATTAGCAGAGTTGTTTTAATGCCTGCTCCCATGTGAGAGAAAGTCATGTTGACAATAACAATTTTGCAGGCTTTCGAAGTCTAGATTAATACAGACTCCTACTCCTAACTCTTTCTTTCTCTCTTTCAAAATATCTTAATATGACTTCCTGCTTCCCACTTCGCCTTCTTAAAAAAAACTGACATGCATAAAGTAATATGCTGACCTCAACAAAACGTTTCAAATTTCAGGCTGAGGGCAAAGAGACTGGATATGCAAGGAGTATATTTGTTTGTCCCAAAGGTATTGTGCAGTTTTTCTGCCTCAGACACTATCAAATATTTTGCTCTGAAATCTTGTTACCACTACAAATACTTAATGAAAGTGTTGTAATTGACTCCTTGTAGGTGGAGCCACTGTGACCAACACCCTGGACCTCTCTCTGCCTGCTGCTGGAACACTGGTGCCTGGATCTGCCAGGGGATTCTTCACTGTCATTGGTATGTTGTGATTTTAGTGAGCACTGTCTTTGGATCACTGCGGGTTCTTCTTGAATGTCTTGTCTCTATACAGCTATTAACAGCGACAGGACACTCTCTTAAAGATGCCTCCCTCGGTCCCTCCCAATGACATAATTATCTGGACGCCAGTCCAGATACTGTCGCACAACGGGCTACTTCCTGTTATTTCGAGTGCGTTTCAGTTTCCTGTTGGCTGAACATGACACATAGTGATTTGCACGGTAAACTCATCAAACTCACTTTATGTTGCATACACATAATGCCTGTGGATCAGACTGATGTAGCAAACAGATAGTGGATAGATCTACAGATAACGCCCGGTGAATTGGTCCTTAAGGTGACTCAAGCATGGTGGTTTGATCATACAGATTTTTCTAGAAATTTGCACAGGTACTCTATGGGACCTATATATATATAATAAATGAAAAACAAAAAAATTTCACCGACTCGTTTGGTTGCCATGGTAAGTTGGTAATGGCATGTTTTGCCTGATGACTGCTTAAAAGTCATAAATTGAGTTTTTGGTTATGTACCACAGATAAAGCATTACATGCATTTGTTACACAAAAACGTCAGAAATGTCTTCCAAGGATTTACACCAAAACATGTGCCATAAATTTGAAGAAAAAGGTTAAAATACTCTTTTCTGTAAGAGGTCAAAGGGCACCAACACACTAATTAATTGCATATTTTGCATGCTTCATTTTGGCAGTAATCAAATTTTAGGAAAACAAACAGATTTTTTTTTTAAACTTTCATATATCATAAACAAGTTATTGTCAAACAAATGGCAAAAAATAAAAAAAAATTCACCTAGTCATTTTTTTACTGCCGTACCATGACTGTGCCAATGTCAATTTAAATAAATAAAGACATTTTTTGACACTGTGGACTGAAATTAACTGAGAACATTTTTTCGATAAAGCTGAGAAGCTGAAACTTTAAAGTAGCATAGAATAGATGTTACTGCATTCAATAAAAAAATAATCATGCTTCTAGCTGCATTAGATCTAATTTGGCTGGATTTTAAATAGGACACCGTACTAGAATTATGACTGATATACTGTCCCCATGGCACACCAGGGAGGGGGGACCGTCTGCCAGAACTGGAGATGCTTCAACGCTCTCCCGTTTTCACCAGATCGTAGCCACCTAGCATGCAAAATGTGCACTAGCGCTATTGGTTGAGAGAACCATAAAATGGGCCATATAGATTTCCAGGTGTTCAACAACTACGTCATTCAAACCCAATTATATGGAGAGACATGATAATTCTGACCTTGAAAACTGTTATTTTATGATGGCCAAATTTAACAAGAATCAATCAAAAAACTTCATGCATCACTGTGTAGCAATACATTTATTTCTCCCTCTTAAGTTAAGGCCCATTTGGCATTATGCCCTGATTAGTTCTGATTACTGCTATTATAATTCAGCCTACCAAACTACCAGACCAAGATTATGTTACAATTTTCAGGTCAATTATCAGCGTCCATATATGCAAATTGCAATTTGCCTTCTAGTTTCATCTGTGCCTTGTGGGAAAATAAGATAAAAGTCGAATGTCCAATTCATGTATTTACAAAATATATTAAATTGTCCATTTTGGAGAGGATGCCAGTGTTTTGTTAATTTCCACAAATGTCTCCTGACTCTGTCACCCTTCTAAAAGTGTAAAGCTAAATAAGTTTGGAAAATGTACCTTTTAGGAAACATACTGTGGGTCAGTGTAAAATGAGGACCAAACGGACCATGCGGACCATGCGGACCAGACACAAAACAAACACAGGAGGGTGCAGAGGAGCATTGCTTGTTTAATCAAGCTAATAATACAAAGTCAATCAAGCGGAAAATGCGGACCAGATGCGGACCAGATGCAGACCAAACCTAGAAACATACATACATATAGGCCTATAGCCCTATTAGATTGATAATTGCATGAAAAAATTATTTAATTTTTTTTTTAATTAACTAAATTACAGGCAAGAGGTCCTAGACCAGATATGAACTAGCCAAAGTGCAGACCAGATTTCAGACCAAATGCTGACCAAATCATGCAGACCAAATGCAGACCAAATCAAGCAGACCAGAGTGCAGACCAGAATGCAGACCAAATGCAGACCAAATCATGCAGACCAGAATGCAGACCAAATCATGCATACCAGAGTGCAGACCAGAGTGCAGACCAGAGTGCAGACCAGAATGCAGACCAAATCATGCAGACCAGAGTGGACCAGAGTGCAGACCAGAGTGCAGACCAGAGTGCAGACCAGAATGCAGATCAGAGTGCAGACCAGAATGCAGACCAGAATGCAGACCAGAGTGCAGACCAGACTCAGACTCAGACTCATTTATTTTTTGCTCAGAATATAGGCCTACGTTATAAAAATACAATTTTCAAAAAATTCAATAACCTAGGAGCTAGTGCAGACCAGAGCTAGTGCAGACATTTTATATACAGACCAAATGCCGACCACTTTTAAACCAGTTAGCATTTTTGCCATTTTTGTGAAAAAATAAATATTAATTTTTCACAAAATTTCTTTTTTTTTACTAAGTTCATAAAATCTATTTTCAAATCATGTCCCTGTTGTTATTCAGTTGGTCTGCATGGTCTGCACAGTTTGGTCCGCATGATTTAACCCCTTCCAGGCTGGACAGTGTTTGCTCAAGGCTTGAACCAACAGACTGGCTGCCAGTATGTCTGGTCCGCATGGTCCGCATGGTCTGCATGGTCCGCATTTTACACTGACCCACATACTGTAGATCCAGTCTTTGGAAGTGGTTTGCCAAAAATATGCCATGATGCTTGATAAATAACATTATTATAATCAGCAAATTGATGACTACATCATATTGAACAAATTCACATCTTGATTGGGAATTCTCATCTTGTCCGGGACTCTGCCACGCAATAAATTTAGTGTTCATAGAGTATGAGCAATGTCACTGTATAAATCTGGTGTTCATATGGTATATTCTTATGAAAAAAATTATATGGCAAGATAAGTCCAGATCAAGATGAGAATTACGGATCGAGATGAGGGTGTATCATTTTACTTTTTATGTTGCCATGTTGACAGGTGACGTCTTGGGTCCTGCTCTGTCCGGTCTTGAGAATCTGTTACGATTGCCTGGCGGCTGTGGAGAACAGAACATGCTGGGTTTTGTACCTAACATCTATGTTCTGCAGTACTTGAAAGCAACTAGACAAGCCAGTGCAGAGTTAGAAGCCAGGGCCAAAGGATTCATGGAGAAAGGTCAGTTGACGTTTATGTTGTGAATTTCTTCGTTTTCTGAGAGCCCTAATATTTTTTATCCGAGTGAAGTAGCATGATATGTTTAATACAGAATATTCTGATTTTGAGATATTATGGTTGATATCAAATTGAAGCCAACTGTTATTTGTTGCGAAGAGGGACATGCAATGTTGAAGGACATGTTGCAATGTTAAGGTTCTGGAGATCATTTCAACCGAAAGGTTCTGGTTGTGTAATGATCATATTTGTACATTACATCCTGTATGTTGTCATACCAGTTACTTTTGTTGCTTTGTAGGTTATCAAAACCAGCTGAAGTTCCGTCGTAATGACAACTCGTACAGCGCATTCGGCCAGAGGGATAAGGAAGGGAGCATGTGGCTGACGGCTTATGTTGCCAAATCATTCGCTCTTGCAAAACCATTTATCTTCATCGATGATGCCGATGTTCAAAAGAGTATTACTTGGTTTAAGTCTAAACAATTGGAAAATGGCTGCTTCCCGCCAGTAGGCAGGGTTATCCACAAGAGCATGAAAGGCGGCCTGGCCACCCAGGGATCTCCTGCCGTCCTCACGGCCTTCGTCCTCATTGCCATGGTGGAGTCTGGAATCGGGAAAGAGGTAATGCATCTCACCAAAAAAAGTATCGCCTAATCTACTTTAACTTATGATTATTCCAATTTACAACACTTCAAGGCAAGGTGGAGTTGGTGGACTCGTTGATGTCTCTGTATCCAAATGAGAATGAGGCTAATATGGCCCCTATGAGGTTGATATACCTGAGTTTAAGGTGGCTCGATACTCACAAAAATGCTTTATTTACTCACATCCGCCCACAGCCAGGCAGGCCCTGTCTCTAATAACCTCATATATTACGGGAAAAGGTGTGGTGAACCCCAAATATTTTTACATAAATGTACATATATATATATCATCATTTTTTGGGATAATTTAGTGCTATTTTTAAGAAATTCTATCTCAGATAGTTCACAAGTATCGAGCCACCTCAAAGCTTGTGGTTTGTAAAAAATAGTTTCACTTAACCCCATTGGAACTTTCTAATATTTTGCAGGACCAGTCTGTTAAGGATGCTATCCAATGCATGAAAGCCCAGAAGGTTGAAGACATCTACTCCATTGCTCTGATGACTTATGCTATGTCGCTGGTCGACCCAGCTTCCCCCTTCAGAGCCCAGTTGATGGACAAGTTAGACCGCCAAGCTAAATTCATGGGTGAGTTAATACGCCTTCTAGTTGCAGAAAAACTATGATACCAATGGCCACTACAGTTTGAGGAATCATACATGGCAATTCTGCAAATTTTGACACTCATTATTTTTAATTTTATTTTTCATAGTCGATATTTACCTGAGCTTCTTGACGTATTTCTTTTCAGATGGTTTGAAATACTGGACAGAAGGCAGTCAGCCTCCCCCTCCTCCTCCAAACAGTTTCTTCAGGCGACCCTACAGATTCCCTTCTGCGGACGTTGAGATCACCGCTTATGCCCTGATGTCTAAATTAGTAGACCAAGATTCTGGGGTTGTTGCCAAGACCCTGCCCATTGTGCAGTGGTTGAGCTCCCAGAGAAACAGCCGGGGAGGATTCAGGTCCACACAGGTGCGTGCTGTCAAGAAATTCTTGGAAAATTATTTGAATTCATTATTTGTTCCTAAGAGAAAGTCCAGAACTGAGCTGAGAAGTCCAATTCTTAATAATCTTATCAGTTGTCATGTTCCGTGTATACCTGAGCAGCAGTCCGACAAGTGGCTGGACATTGTCAATGTGACATCACCCTGACATCATCATGATGTCAAATGCATTCATGCCCAATCATTAGTGTGGAACAGGTCCTCATCGAATGAAAGATTTGCTTACTGCATAGAGTTCAGTGAATTAGCAAGGTCAAAGATCATCCTGAAATCTCCAACAGCAAAAGATTGAAAATGTATTTAAAAGTGAACCTCTAATATTTATGTCGAACATTTTGCCAATATTGTGTAATCTTTTCACAGGGTTCCCACGGTCTTGAGAAACCGGGAAAAAGTCGGGAATTGTCAAAAGTCGTTTTCCCGGTCGGGAAAGTCGGGAAAAAGTCGGGAATAACATAAAACTGAAATTAATTTAGTCCTTTCTGCATTAGCCTATCGGCGATTGTAAATAATGGTTCTTGGCCGAGATGCAGCCCAGCAGCTTGTGGCTGCCTCCTGGTGGAAAGCAGCGTCATTTGACAATAACAAAGTGTGCACAGCAGCAAACCACTCATGCAGTTTGGCAGCAAAACTGCTGTAGAAGTTGTAGACTGCAGTACACCAGTGTCATGTATTTTATCTAAGACTTTCTGTATTTAAGTATTGGTTTTAGGCAAATATTATTGTATAGTCTTTAAATGATTAATTTCATTTAAGTTTAAGGCCTGATGTTTGATTAAGGCCATGTTGTTCTTTAGTCTCATGATCACCAGCACAGTAGTCACATGTTTAATATTGACCAATGGGCTTCTCCAAAATGAGAGCCAAAAAAATTGGTTATATAATAAAATTTTTGTTTAATGTAAATTGTTAAAGTGTTCTGGAGTTCCTCTTGAATAAAATCCACACTCTCTCTGCCAAGCCTAGTAGCCTACACACGACTCAGTGTTTTCCATCTATTAGTTCTATAGACACTTGCTCTATTAATTACTAAAGTTGTTCAGAACTTGTTCAACTGTGAATTTAGGGTTTTTTATATACCAATAGCTAAATTTTGTTTATAAATTCTTTAGCAAAGTGGTCATTCTTCAAGCAAACCATGATATTGATACGCGAGCTTTGGTCTGGAAAAAGTTCGAAACAGTCTGGAAAAAGTCTGGAAAAAGTAGGGAATTTTGAAGTTGAGATTTTGTGGGAACCCTGTTTTCACTAATGTGGAAAATGTATAGTTAACTGAACATTAATTGTGATTTTGTTTAATTCTCTCTTTGTAGGACACTGTGATTGCCCTGGAAGCTTTGGCCAAGTTTGCCGCTCGCATCTATGGTCCGACCTTCAATCTCAACGTCAATGTCCAGGGACAAGGAATCTCCGAGACGCTCACGATAAATCCCACAAATTCTCTGATTCAGCAACAGCGACCTGTCCAAGCACCAAACTCATTGACCGTGCAGACGTCTGGTAGTGGCTGTTGTTTTATACAGGTTAGTCTGGAGAGCTAAGAGTTTGAATTTCAGTGAAAAGCGGAATTACTTACTTTTGAGTTGAAACGTTCTGTAAAGATTGATTGCTGGAAAAGTTAAATACAAAAGCAGTTATTCCCAGAACTTTATATTATGGAGGCCTAGTTCTTAAAATAAGATTTATTCTGAAAATGTCTTATCCTTAGATCTTTCCTTATTATCTTTATCTGGTATTTTTAGGTGAATGTGCGCTACAATGTATTCACGGTGGACACCCGGCCTTCTTTCACCATCAAAGTCACCCCCAAGAGAGAAACACAAGGCATTAACCAGTGCAGATTCCGATTCCTCGAGATCTGTGTCAAGTGAGTGTCATCATATGGGGTCCACTGTAAATTCTGAGCAATATTTACTAACAAGCAAAGCTGGTTACAAGCCAATGTTGAATTTTGCGTTCTGTTAGTCTAATCCATTTACATGTTATTATTGTTATCTGAAACATTAGGACTGCTCATTTCCAGTTACAACGACAAAGATGGGGCGTCCAATATGGCTGTTGTGATCGTGAAGATGGTCACTGGATGGGTGGCCGACAAGGAATACTTGAAAAGGGTGAGTAGACTTGAAAGAGACATGAGTCAGATTTGATAGAGACATGAGTCAGATTTGATAGAGACATGATTCATTGAAAAGAGACATGAGTCAGACTTGAAGGAGGTGTGAGTCAGACTTAAATGGGGCATCTCATTCTTTCATTGGAGTAATGCTCAGGCCTTTTGTGGTCTCATTCACCTTGGTGAGAAAGTTGTATCGATGTCAGTGCCGGGCAGGTAAAAAGATCCCTCACATCATGGGGTAAATGTGTAATATGTTGAGGACTCCCACTCTCTCACGCCCATCTCATCAATCAACCCTCGTGAGTGCCCAGAACTTTTCTCAGAGGGCTGCACTTACCATATCTATCTATCTATCTATCCATCTTTTTTTCAGCTTCTCAATGATGCCTCCCTTGGCCTCAAGAAATATGAGATTGAAAACAACATGCTCAACTTGTACTTTGATGAGGTGAGACACTTGGCAGACAGTTTGTCAAACGCAATGTTCCAACTTTACCATTCTAGTATTTGGTTTGTCTCGATTAATTTGATATCTGAACTAAACGGTTTTATTTCAGCTCACCAAAGATGTGAAGTGCTTCAATGTGCGGTTGGAACAGACGTTAGAAGTTGGTGACTTGAAACCAGCCATTGTCAGAGTTTTCGATTACTATGAAAAAGGTGGGTAATGAAAATTGAATTCACTGAGCTGTCCCTTCTCTTTGTTATTAAAGTGCACTTGGTTTCATGTTAAACACTTCTAAGGTGTAAATTCAATTTTGGAAGAAAGATTGGAATATTTCTTGAGTCTGATGGACGAATTTCGTATTGCACACTACTGTATTTCTGGCTTAAATGTAATTTTGTTGTCTTGATAGTGCCATGCTCTTGGGTGCCAATGAATTGTAATAATTATTTGTATCTCCTGTTGCCCAGTACAGGGAACTCCCGAAGGTGGCAGGAGCACCTAGAGCTAAGGTCCACAGTCTGTGAGGCAAGCAATTGACTTTTTGAATGGAATAACTTTTATTGTCATTACAGCGAAGATGGCAGAGTTTAGGTATGAGCTGAAGACACTTTGTGGAACGAAGGAAGAGATTCCATTTGGCAACAACCGAGCAGCTAATCCAATGGAGCAACAGCGTGTGCCCATGGAGTTCCCCGTGGAAATGATGAACAGGGTCAGCAACGGAACAGGAGCCGCCTCTTTGTGCCCAACCTGTTATGATGCCAGTTCAGTGCCCAGCAATGTGCCCGAGTTGTATTGCGCAGCCTCCAAAGGTAAGGAAACATTCTTGTGCATTTATTGTGTGACTATTCTGTCGTAATATCAGTACTGTGTGACCACCAGGGTAAGTTGTTGCTTGTCACAGAACTCGCATAAATGAACAATGCATTTTGAAAGATCGTTTAATCACATCGAAGTTTACATCTTGTATGAAATATCAAAAATGTACCAAGCACAAAATATACAACATAATTGAAGAGGGTCGTACTGCCTTTAGGGATATTCTAAAGTCCAATTGTCCATATATAATGTCCCATGAGCCTCTAGTTTTTGGGGCAAGTGCAGCTGCAGTCGCACTTGCAGTCCTGTTTGAAAAATCCACTAGAGGGGGCTTGTGTTTGTGTAGGTGGTGCCGCAGTAGTTGTTCTTGTTACTATTTCTCTCTGGGTTGTTGGGAGCGAGGGAGTTGTAGCTGCATCACTGCTGTCAGCTGGGCTCTGAATGCACAGTCCTTGTGTTGGAAGTTTCATGCAGTCAGAAGGGGTGGTTCCCAAGAAGCCAATGCGTCTCGAGGCTGCATCACAGTCCTGCAGAACATCCAGGCACAGTTGTCGGCATGGTGGTATTGGCTCCTCAAGAACGGTGCAGACAGGAGCAAAGGTCACGCACAAGAAAAATCTTAATTTACTGCTGCAACCGGTTTCAACAAGTGGCAGAAAGTTGTTGATTTCCGGTTCTGCCTCAGCCTGAGAATTATGACCTGTAAACCCTGGAAAAAAAAATTTAATTAAATAATAGCATTAAAAAAATCTGGTTTTTGTCGTTTGGATGGATGGGTAAATGTTCGGCAATGAGCAAGAATAGGTGGACTTCGAGATATTTATTTAAGGGAGGGTTGAAAGATGGTTTAATGACATTGAAGTTTACATCTTTTATGTAAGATCAAAAATTTATGTACTACTAATTTTCCACTGATAGCATATGGACATCATACATCAATATTACTTTAGTCTCGTTGCAAGTTGCAGTAGCACTGAAAATTGTGGAACTTTTTAGGAAGTCAATAAAAAGGTTTGCACTTACACTCAGTGTGTGATGGGTAGAGGGTTTGATTGTAGGGAACATGTCCTTTGCACATGGGTATTGTGAGTGGTTCGCACTTTCCAACTGACCTGGCTGATTGCTCTTCGTATGCTTCAATTGAGAGTACAAAAATCCCAATGATGGAACATGTAGAATACAGCCACACAAGGCTCTTCATTTTGGAAGTTGGGTATAATGAAAATGATTTGGTGAAGTTCTCTCTGTGCTGGTGCAGTTTCAACTGAATGATGTTCTAGTTTCCAGGATATAGGCTGATACTGAGTGCTGAGTGCCTAATTATAATGCCAGTGCCATGTGTCACCCTCATCCCCTATCAGTACACTGTTTGCTGACACAGTGGTTTCTCTTCCAATGACCTGCATTTTGATTAATAAAATTTGATGACTGACAAAATATGGATTTCAGTGGGCAAACAAGCCTACCATTGTTTTTAAGTCGAATATATGGGCTAATTTTTAGTTTGAGTAACGTTTTATTTATTTACAAGAAATTCTGGTTCATGATAAAAATCTACTGTGAACCAGATGACAGAATCATTTATGATAATTGGAACATTTTAAAATGATACTGATGACCTGCTTTGTTTTTATCAAACCAGACTTAGTCTGTGTTAATTACATGGGTTAACTTAAGGATTATGCGATGCCTCTAGTAATGAATATTCATTGATTTTGCAGCCTACAGATTCAAAGTGAGGCCCACCAGGAATTACCCCTTGAAAGCCCTGAAGGAATTCCGCCAGAAGGAGGTTAAGAAGCTGCACATCCTCGTCAAGTTCACTCTCCCCGCTGGCTGCACCTGTCCAATTCTCAATAGTAAGTGCAAGACATTTTTTAAAAGCAAAATTCGATAAAAAAAGAGGGTACTCAGGGTAGTTAAGTATTTCAGAAGCATTCAGTCAATACAGACTCTTCCATTGATTTTTGTTGGCGCCATATGTATATGGCAGCCTACTCTGTTTTTACTGTGTCACATGGCGGAGGCTGAAGTGGCGGAGGCGTAGACACAGCTCAGGCAGAAATGATAGCAAGCACTGATAGCAGTCAATGGTACCCCAAGGGTGGGGGTACCTCTATGGGATACCCCAAGGCTGGGGGTACCCTCGGGGATACCCAAAGGGTGGGGGTGCCCCCAGGAGATATCAAAAGGAAGGGTGGGGGTGCCCCCAGGAGATATCAAAAGGGTAGGGGTGCCCCCGGGAGATACCCAAAGGGTGGGGGTGCCCCCGGGAGATACCCGAAGGGTGGGGGTATCCCGAGGATACCCGAAGGGTGGGGGTACCCCGAGGATACCCGAAGGGTGGGGGTACCCCAGGGGTACACCCTAAGGGTTGGGGGTATCCCCGGGGGACACCCCAAGGGTTGGGGGTACCTCGGGGACACCCAAAGGGTGGGGGTAGCCCCGGGGACACCCAAAGGGTGGGGGTAGCCCCGGGACACCCAAAGGGCGGGGGTACCCCCGAGGGTGGGGGGTACCCCTGGGGGACACCTTGGGGTACCCTGGGGGACACCCCAAGATTGGGGGTACCCCTGGGGGACACCCCAAGGGTGGGGGTACCCCTTGGGACCCCAAGGTTGGGGTACCCCTGGGGGACACCCCAAGGGTGGGGGTAACCCCCAAGGGTACCGCCGGGGGATACCCCAATGGTGGGGGTACCCCTGGGGGATACCCCAAGGGTGGGGTACCCCTATGGGATACTTTGAGGGTGAGGGCGGCCCTGGGGATACCCCAAGGGTGGGGGCATCCCCGGGGGACACCCGTCGGTGGGGCAACCTCCGGGGATACCCCAGGGGTGGGGGGCACCCCAGGGATACCCCAATCCCCGGGGAACACCGTCGGTGGGGCAACCTCCAGTAAGATCTAATTTCCTCAAAACGGCAGCTGCAGCTGCTGTTTTTCGGCAGCTACATCAGCAGCTGCTTATCTGGAACAGCAGCTACTAAAAAGCAGAAGCTGCTTTCTGGCTGCTGTTATATATCTCAAACCAGCACTGTCAGAAAGCCACAGCCTGCAACGTGAAAGTATAATAACAGTTAATAACTGCAGCTGTCGTTTCAGCCCTGCTTGTCGGTTACCGGCATGTTGACGCTCTGTTGCGCGATGCGCGGTGACACGTGCCGTGACGTCATCTTACGTTATTTGCATAACGTGATAACCTATTCTCCTTTACTGGAGAGTTCTAATACTGGAGGAGCAGTAGCAATATTTATTAAAGCGCACCTGGTAATATTGCAATCAGCACATCTTGATTGCTACTTCGTTCAGTTGGAATAGACAGAACTTCAACCTCAGCAGATGTTCAATCATGATCTTCAAATTCAATCAGAGTTAGCTCAAGACACCTTTAACATGTTGAAGTGCGATCAGGCAATTAGCCCCTGATGCCAATTACCACCTGGATAGATGGCTGAGCAAAGGTTATTGTCTGAACAATAATGTGAACATGTATGTCTTTTTTCCATTAGTCTACTTTGTAAAATTGTACTTGATTTAAAGGAATGAGCTTCGTTTGTGAGTGAGAAACCAGCGTATTATTAATCCTGCCTGGTCATCTGATTCTTGCCCAAGAAGCGGCTGTGACACAACCAAGTGCTTAGAAGAACAGTAATTACTGGAAATTTGGGAGAGCAGCAATAACACATTCAACTGCTGCAATGTTAAATTGGATTTATTGCAAACTTCATACAGCTTGCTCCAAGGCGACACATGAAGTGCAATTAAGTCAATCAGGCCTAACTCCTGATGACAATTTGCAACTGGGTCACTTACAGTTATTGCCTTTTGTAGTTCAACATCTTAGTTTCTTTAATTGTTTATGTTCACTCGGGGAATTTGGTAACAGAGAAACAAAAATTGTGGGAAAAAATAATTTAAAATTGGAAAAAAAAAGGATTTTTTTTTTTTTTTTTTTTAAATTGGAAATTTAAATTTTAAAAGCCCTTAACATGCTTAAGTAGTTGCATTATAGAAGGCAGCTTTTCTTTTCAATTTTTTTTGGGGCAATTCTTTGTTTTCACCGAATTTCTTTCTTTTCCAAAATGTCTTCTAAATTCTTTAAAAAAAAAAGAATTCCCAAATTTGGCCCAAATTATTTTGCCCAAAATATTATTTTCCTATTTTTTTCCCCTAAATTTTGCTACACTTAATCACGTGTTCATGGACGAACATAGACCTATTAATATACCAATGTGACAGTGCATTTGACCCAATGGGCTTTTCTAGTCATTTTATATTGGTGAAGTCATTTGAAACGAGGCCAACTGGGATTTTGACCTATATATATATATGTATAATAGGACCTAAAAAATTCTTCAAAATTCCCTGAGACATAGAATTCAATGTTGTCTATGTTGTAAATTTGATTGATTGATTCATTTATTTATTCGGAATTACACACAGTCATAGGCCTACAAACAAAGATAATATACATGTGATACAAATTTATACATTCACACAAAATGATATGAAGGAATGAGTCCGGATGACGCACTAAACTCTACCAACATATTTCCAGCGCTGTCCCTGGCTGGTGAGGAGAAACATGATTGCGTAAATTGAAGAATGATTAATGTGATGAGATTGAAATTAAATATGATAAATAAATAAAAAATAAATAAATAAATTGTACAGGAAAATAAAAAGACAGTAGAGTAGGTTACATGAATATAAATTTAAATTTGTTGAGGAGTATATAATTTCTTTCTGCAGTTCTGATGTTTTTCTACTGACTTTATGAATTATTTCGGGTCTTGTAAAATCAAATGTGTTGCCTAAAGCAGTTTAGACTTTGTGATTGTCTTCTGCTAAAAATTGCGACAATTGGAGGCACTGAAAACAAAGAAATTTCAAGAATCGGTGGAGGCCTTTTTCTGGCACTTAGCAACGAATGCCATTTTGAACTTTGAAAGCCCAGTCAACAATTTTTCACAAGTCATCCACTTTCAAGAAGCCCTACAGTAGACAAAACACCTGAAAACAATTAAGCCTGCAGCGTAGGGTGACTCCAAGCTACTTTCAGGGACAATTTCATGCTCCCTGATTTAAATAATCAAAAAAGTCATGGCTCTCCGGAGCTGCGCTATGTCCTAACAGTCGGAAGGGCGTTACAGAGAAAAGAAGCAGTTCTGCAGCAATTCTGCAGTTCTGCAGCAATTCTGCAGGTAGCTGCAGAATTCTGCAGTTCTGCAGCAATTCTGCAGAAATCGATAAGAAGCTACAGAATTCCACAAATTATGCAGCTACCTAAAAATTCTGCAGTTCTGCAGGCAGCTGCAGATTTTTTTTTGGTGGTCCTCTGTCACTGTAGCGTTTCTGAAAAGTTTCTGCACCAGAATCTGCAGTTCTGTAGGAATTATGCAGCTCGGGAGGTTTTATGCATCTCTCCAGGAACCTGCAGAATTTCCAAATAAATTCTGCAGCTGCCTGCAGAATTCTGCAGCCACGTGCAGAACTTCAAAATTGGTGCTCCTCTGTCACTGCTGCATTTCTGAAAAGTTTCTGCAGCAAAATCTGTAATTCTGTAGGAGTTATGCAGCTTGGGAGGTTTTTTGCAGAATTCTACAGTTCTGCAGCTCCCTGCAGGTTTTTTGAAGGTCTGTTACTTCATTTAGCCTACTGCAATGCACCTGCAAAGTTCAGACCTCTTTGACAAGGTCTTGCCGCTATCAAAGAAACGTTGTTTGGGGGGGGGGGGCAGCGGTTTGGGGGTGGGGTGGGGGGTGGGGGGGGTCGGGGGTTTTGGTGCTCGTCTTGCCCAGCAGCGTTTCTGAAAAAATTCTGCTGCTGAATATGTAATACTGTAGGAGTTATGCAGCTTGGGAGGTTTTATGCACTTATGCAGCCAGCTGCAGAATTCTGTAGGAAGCTGCAGAATTTTACAAATTCTGCAGCCACCTGCAGAATTTTCTCCAATTCTGCAGCTACCTGCATAATTCTGCAGTTTCTGAACCTCTGTAACTTCCTCAAGCATATCGCAATGCATCTGCAAAGTTCACAACTCTTTGACAAGTATGTTGCCACTACCCAGGAAACGTTGGCTTGGGGGGGGGGGGGGTATCGCTTTGAAGGTCGGGTGAGGGGGTCTGCAGCAGAATACTTATATTTTGTAGGAGTTATGCAGCTTGGGAGTTTTTATGTACTTATGCAGCTAGGAAAAGGGGGCTAAAGGAAAAGGGGGCTAAAGGAAAAGGGGGCTAAAGCAGGAGTATATATATATATATATATATATATATATATAAGACAGTATTTTTGTTAGAAAGAGACAAGTGTTACTTTGTACATTGACTGTATAAACGCCATCTTTTGTATAAACACAATGACGCTTATACAGTAGAAATACCACCAAAATGTAGCAAAATACTGTCTATGTACTCCTGCTGTAGCCCTCTTTTCAATGGTACTGTCAATGGAAAAGGGGGCTAAAGCAGGAATATAATAACAAAGAGTTAGGCTATAGCTACAAATCTATGATAATAAGCAGTTCTGCAGTTCCCTGCAGTATTCTGAACCTCGGTTGCTTCATTCAGCTTATTGCAATGCATCTGCAAAGTTCAGACCTTTTTGACAAGGTCTTGCTGCTACCTAGGAAACGTTGGTTGGGGGTGCTCGTCTGGCCCAGCAGCGTTTCGAGGAGTATATAACTTCTTTCTGCAGTTCTGCAACTCCTAAAAAAGTCTTCAGGAAGCTGCAGAATTTTACTTCGCTGATTAATTGTGTCACTTCCGGTATCCCATGAGATGACGTCACGCGGCATCCCAGAATTCAGTTCGCCGCGCGTTTCCAGACGCAGTCTACACGCTCGTGTTTCTCTCCTTCTAATCGTTTTAAAACGGGTTTATTTCATGATTTAATCCTCCTCAATCGTCGGAATACTTCGTGGAAGATATCTGGAACATGGTGACGCATCGTTGGACGAAACAAGAACGGAACTTGGTGCCTTTTTGCGACGTTGTGCTCGACCCACGGGCGGGCAACAAAAACGTGGCTCCTCCACGGAGGACGCCAAACGCATTGGACATCTCTCACGAAGCATAGTCCACACCGGGAGAAGTCTCGGACAAGCAATAAGTCCAATAGACGCGACCGAGACTTCAAGGAGTCCGGCTGCACCCCGGAAAGTCACGGGAAGATAAATCTTCCACAATTTGAGTGTGGTGCACGACCCAAGGGCGGGCACAAACACATGGCTCCTCCAAGGAGGACGCTGGCCACTGGCAGTTTTCCACAGCAGGATCACCCTCCAACAGGTACCCTGCGGCAATGAGGCACCCTGAAATCAGCAGCAGCTTCCAACCTTTTTTCAATACAGTTTAAACACCCCTCGCTGTTATTACACGAAAGCATGCCCTGATTTAGCAGGGTCACTGTGCAGGAGGGTGCAGCAGGATTGGGTGCTGGATGTCGATGACATGATTCGACATGGCTAAGGCCATGGCTGGGTCTGGCTGGGGATTTTGCCTCTAAGGCAGACAAGGGTGATTCCTTCATTCCCTTGAATGAGGCTTATGCTACAGTCCTCAATGTCAACCTAAGGAATAAGGCCAGTGACCCTGTACTGAAATCTATGCTCCATTTGTCAAGATCACTCTGTTGTGTCATCTGTCAGTTCCCAAACTAATACTGACATTGCTCAGGCAATACTGACATTTCTAAGGCTATGTCAAACATGAGAAGTTCTTGGATTCTTCCTTTCAACTATTTGTTCTATAAGCTGATCAGAAGGCCAAACCGATCAAGCCTATTAAAACCAATTTTTTCCATCCTCATCCTGGCAGCTTCAGTTAATTCCCTTAATCATGCTAATCAACTAGCGGGTAATGGCACAATGCACGTCCGGCCACAGGCCTTCTATTCTGTGGGATCAGATGATTTTTTCCTTCGATGTCACAAGTAGTGTGACGGAATTGGGAGGGCCGTCCTTTTTTGGACCCTGGATCTAGCTCTGGATCAACTCCAACTTCAGACCTTCTGTATCAGAGTGGCTAGGGTGTCTGCCTCAGGAGCAGAAATTCATGCATCGACAGGAAGCCCTTCAAGAGGTTTTCTCGTAAATCTATTTTCGGCAGCGATTTCAAAAGGGCCTTCCAAATCCTACTCCCCCCCTTATTCCAACTATGGAAATGGAAAGGGGAAACCCAACAAGCATCTTTTGGGGAAAGTCCCAAGACAGGCACAAAAACACCTCTATACTAGGAAATCATATGATTTTCCTCTGAACAATTGGCTTACGCCTGAAAAATTTTTTCTGGGGCCAATTGCACACTCAGTATCCACTTGAAGGATCTGTCAACGACCCTTGGCTCGACAATGTCATCCAAGGGAATGTTATTAATTCCGGGCAGCCCTACCTCAGATCCATATACCAGGGCATTTACAGCTGTCCAGTGGTGATCGGGCTACGTGAAGATTGCTGTGGATCAATTTATTGGCAAACTTTTTGAACTTTTGAACAGGGACAAACCTGTGTTTTATTCACTATGTTTTCTTCCCCAGACCTAATCTTACGATCGCCTGGAATTATCTTGATCTGAGCACTTTGAATTGTATTTGGATAAATACAGTAAAAAGTTAGGCCTATACGTTCAAGATGTGACTCAATTGGTTTTTCCAATTTTCCTTTTTCGTCTCCACTGTTTTCAAAAATGCTTATTACCTCAGTACTTGTCAAACAGGTCACATGAGGTGGCTAAGGTTCTGGTACAAGAAACAGGCCGGTTAGCTCAGCTGTTTTCGTGGTGTAATGGTTAGCACTCGGGACTTTGAATCCAGCAATCTGAGTTCATATCGGCGAGACCTCCATGTTTACCCCAGGGGCTAACCTCGGTTATTAAGCCGGTTCTTGCCCTCTTTCGGTATTATTGTTTATTTCTACATTGATGTTGCCTTCTGATTCTACTTCCCAAGCTTCTACTATTATGCTGTCAAACTGGTTTGAGGACCTGGGCTAACTGCTCACCCAACATAGTATGGGTTCTTTCCTTACCTAAATAGAATTCCTGAATTTTTACTGATTCTAGAACAATACAGTTTCACTCACCAAACGGGGACATTCAGGATATTACCAGATTTGTCTAACTACAAATGACTCGACTTCTCTCTTTCCATACAGTAGCAGCGGAACCAGCAGTAAATTTACATTACGATCTTAAGATCGCTTCGCCATATCTTGATGGCTGGATAATTTTCCTTTCAATCTAAATTCTGCTTTTTCCCTGGTCGGAACATGAGATTGTCCCTGATGCATCCCTGTTCGGATGGGGTGCCAAGTTTGGGTATATCCCACAGGGCATCAATGGGCCTCTGCAGAGGAGGCACACATCAAATTGTTGGAATTAAAGGTTTCCTTTTTTGGACCTCATCATCGTCTTGTCCACTTTCACTTTCGGTCAAGTATTTCTAGTGGTCGTTTGTCGGAATTAAGACATTCTCAACTAATCGTCATTCCTAGACGGCGACTGGGTGCCTTGCTGTGCAAGAGCTTTTGGCAACCAATTCCTGTGACTTGAAAGCTGTCAATAACTTCCCGTAAGTCCCTGTCCTTGGGCATGACTAAATAAGGAAGTTAAACTTTATTTTCGGTTCGTAAATCGACTGTTGTGAGGTTTCTTGAAACTTTTTAGACGGTTCAGTACTGAACGACAATTCAGATTGATTACTGTAGTTCAGCCATTCCTTTGGTTTTCTAGTGCCCTTGTTTTTTCATAACTTCCTTTTTGGGAAATTGATTACCTCCAACCTTTTTGCAGTGTTCTTTGGAAATACTGGGATTTCTTTTATTGTCTGTCCTCTGCTGGGTTGGCTTCTTCAAGAGGGCTATAGTTACAGAGCTGCCATCTTGAGGCTTTCATGACAGTCTACAGAGTTCATTGGAGGTTTTGGATAGCCATTGGAGGCTTTGGATAGCCATTGGAGGCTTTGGATAGCCATTGGAGGCCTTGGATAGCCATTGGAGGCTTTGGATTTATGGCTGCCCCAGTGGCAAAGTTGGTAGAGCGTTTGCCTTCCACCCCACTGTCCAGGGTTCAATTCCAGCTTGGGCCATATGATTCTGTCACTCCCGCCTAGCGGGGGAAATCTGGTTTTACCAAATTACTCAATAATTTGCATAATACATAATTTACCAGTTTAATGAACATGTCCAAATTGTCCAAGGGTTTCCCAGCTCATGAATGGCATTCACTGGCATTACCTCTCATCTAACCTCAGGCCCTTAATTAATTTTTCAAGGGGCAATAATTGGTCAGCAATTCTTGGACTGGTCAATTAAACATTCCTTTTGAATTTGGCGAATTGGGGATTTACCAATCTATGCTTACTCAATACTCCATTAAATCTACAAATGTATGCACTTCATGCACACAACATGACATTGATATCGATAACAACTTATTATAGCATACGTTCATCTATCTCAGCAGTGACAACAGTAGATGGCCAGCCTGTCGGTTCAGCCCTTCCTCAAATCAGTTCCACAACGCCGTTCTGCACCTCCACAGTGCTCGGACTAAATTGTTCGACAAGACACTGGCTATGCTGATTTTGTTGCCTTCTGGCCAAAGGGGCCAAGTTTTTGCACTTGGTAGATACGCAGAACATGACCTTATACGTAACACCGTCCTAAGTACCTTTCAGATGGGTGATTTATTGGAACCTCCCGGCCAGGAAGTCATTTCTCTGAACTTGTGTTCAAGGCTTGTGTTCAAGGCTTATAACCCAGACAGATGATTATGTGTACCTACAGCTTTAATTGTAATAGCTTCTTAAAGCAGACTTTCACAGCTGGGGGGGCAGTTCAACAACTGCCTCTCACCCCCGGGCCTTCCTTCCGTCCAGTTTAACTGGATAGGCTACGCAGATGGACTCGACAGCTCATGACAGCTGCAGGGATGGATTCGCCCCTCACTCAGCTGTCACCAACCCAGCTACGGCAACCTTACGTCCCATTACAATTATAAACGCTATTGGTTGGGTCTCAACGTCCCTTTTTTCACCACATATTACACCAATCCGGTTGCTGCTTCTGCTATTCTTAGAACACTGACTGTCATAGGCTCTAGATTATTACTCTGACTTGGTCTATTGCATTATGTTTACACTACCTCATGGTTCTCCCCTGCCTATCTGGGGTAGATCACCACGTCCTTTTCCGCTAGTCCTAATTTTGGTTACTTTGGTCATTTCCGATTACTGCGATTAACCAGTCTCCCTTTGGAGTTGCCTTCAGCTTGTTCTGAATTTGGTTACTTTGGTCGTTTCCGATTACTGCGATTACCCAGTTTTCCTTAGCAGTTGCCTTCGGCTTAATTTCCTAGTCCCTCTTTGTAGGCAGTAAAAACTGGATAACATTGTCCGATTCATCTCCATCACCGATGGATAACCGTAACTGCTCTACAGAATGTTCATTACATCACCCCTTTTTGAAGACTGTTGCTTATTTTCTAAAAAAGGGGGGGGGAGAGAAGAGCAATCATAGGGACCCTGGGTCATCCTTATTCTGGGTCCTAAATTTGGTTCTCAGGCGGAGGAGTCAGTCTCTGAATTCTCATGGGATACCGGAAGTGACACAATTAATCAGCGAAGTAAAATTTAAGGTTAAGCGAGGACTTACCTGTCCGATGGTTGACCTGGATTTTACTGAGCTTAATTGTGTCACTTGGTATCACATGCCCTCCCTGCCCATCCCTTGGGTTAGGTTCTGACTCCTCCGACCTGGACTCTAAAGACTGAATTCTGGGATGCCGCGTGACGTCATCTCATGTGATACCAAGTGACACAATTAAGCTCAGTAAAATCCAGGTCAACCATCGGACAGGTAAGTCCTCGCTTAACCTTAAATTCTACAGTAACTGTAGATCCTCTGTCACTGAAGCATTTAGGAAAAGTTTCTGCACACCATGCAGCATCTGCAGTTCTCAGGTTCTGTAGGAATAATGCAGCCTGGGAGGTTTTATGCACTTCTGCAGCTGCCTGCAGAATTCTGCAGCTGTCTGCAGAATTCTGTAAGAAGCTGAAGCTTCTGTACCTGCCGAAGTGCATAAAACCTCAAAAGCTGCATAACTCCTCTACAGAATTACATATTCTGCTGCAGAAACTTTTCAGAAACGCCGCAGTGACAATGGACCGCCAAAACCCCCGACCCCCACCAGACCCCCAAACCAATGTTTCCTGGGTAGGCCTATAGCGACAAGACCTTGTCAAGAGGTCTGATCTTTGTAGATGCATTGCTGCAGGAGTTCCAGGCAAAATATTGCAGAAGAATTACTGCAGAACAGCATGCAGAACAGCATGCAGAACAGCATGCAGAATTGCAGTGAAATTTCAAACACGAAGAATTGAGGCAGAATTGAGGCAGAGAAACTACATAGTAGAAAACTATAAATCCAGTATAAATTAGCAGAATTGCAGAAAACATTAGCAGAATTACAGTAGAATTAAAAAGAAACTAGAACTGGTGATCGGAGAGCACATAGCTTCGCTGTCCATTTAAAATTGAACAATGTGAAGCTTTGACTACTGCAAGATGCCGCACATAAGTGGCCGACCAGTCGATAGTTAGCTACAGGTGGAAACAGACTTTTTATTCATGTGCTGAAAATTTTTTTTTTCAGTGTCAAGTGGGAAACAAACTTTTTTGTGCACCAAAAAGTCATTGCCTTGATTAAGACTTCAACTTATATACATGATATATGAACTTCATATATCATGTATATATAAGTTGAAGTCTTTTAAAATCATTCATATTATGAAGGCTTGAATGTTATTGCAGCATCATTCGTTGGGTTATCTACAGTTGCAAGCTAATTTCGTCAATTCTGGTCAGATTTTCATCAAATAAACGTTGAAATGTTGCTAATTTGGTGCTTTTGCACCTTCTACGGATGTTTAATGGGCCGTTTTTGCAGAGAAATGTAGAAATATACACCCTCTTGGCTGCTAGTGCTGCAGCAAAAAATGATAGTGCATCCAGCACTGTAGAGGCATTTTTCAGGTTTCTTTAATTGTGGGCTCAAAAAAGCTCCAATTGCCACCAAAATTTAATCAGGTCTTGTGTAGTACAAAAGAAGACATCATGCTGAAGAAAATCTAAATCAATCAAGTAGTTTTTGCAGGAGGCAACTCACATACACACTAACGCACATGCTGAAGTGCCAGTAACCACAATAGCTTCTCAGTGAAGCTATTAAACTAGCAGAATTGCAGAAAAAGTGTACAGAATTACCCCAGCTGACAAAACTCGTGGTTAACTGAGAGTTATCACCAGTGGCGTCCCTATGGGGGGGCACGAGGGGGCACAGGCCCCCCCATATTGGACCTGTGCCCCCCCAGGTGCCCCCCATATGAACTTTCCAACTCTGGCTAAAATATACAATTAGTATAGCGGCTGCCCCCCCAGAGAATCGCGTGCCCCCCCAGGTGCCCCCCCATTTGAGACCCCCCAGTTACGCCACTGGTTATCACGTAAAATTGCCCATCAGTTATCACCAGGGGCGTATCTAGAATTGGCCTGAGGGGGGCATTACATGGGGTGAATACGGGGCGCTCCGCAGCTTTCCTATCTTTCCCATGTTAATTTTTGGCCTGAAGGGGGGGGGGCATGGCCCAACGGCCCCCCCTAAATACGCCACTGGTTATCACATGGAAACTGATATGTATTTGCAAAGGCTAACCACGTGATTTTGTCACTCACCAGTTACCCATGTGATTTTCTGGGGGCAATCTTCACCACGTAAACCACATGATTTGCTGGTGAATTTCTTCACCAGTTAACCATGTGATTTTCTGGGGGGCAATCTTCTCCAGTTAACCATGTGATTTTCTGGGGGGAATCTTCACCACTTAACCATGTGATTTTCTGGGGGGTATCTTCACCACTTAACCATGTGATTTTCTGGTGTAAACTTCAGGTACAAAGCTACAAATGCATGTGTTTATCTGGAAAATCATCATGTGATAATCTGGTGATGGTCCTCATGTTTTTCTCCCATGAAATTGTTGTGAAATTTCCACATGTGAACAATAACATGTGATAACTCTCAGTTATGTCATGAAGATAGCAACATGATAATCTGGTGACATTCATCACATGGTTATCCCATGAAAATGTTGGGGATTTTTTGCGCGTGATGGATGGATGATTGGGGTTTTACGTCCTGTATTTATGCACTTGCTAGGCTAAATAGGACAGGAGGAGGACACAGCAATAAGGCGAAGGATGATTGAAACAGCCGTCCAACATTGGCGCAGGTGACCCGACAACAGCTGGATTCGAACCCTGGACCTAGCGATTGGCAGCCAGCACGCTACCACTAGACCAACCCTCTCTCCTTTTTTACGCGTGAATAAAAACGTGATAACTCTCAGTTGTGTCATGTTCATCAGTTTTCCCCTGTGTTTATCACTTGAACTTCCCATGCATTGTCAGCTGGGCAGAAATAAAGCAGAAACTACAAGAATCACAGCAGAATAATTTGTGGATTTGCACCAGAAACTATTTGAATGCAGCTGTCAGAAATCCAATAGCAGCTGCTACTATATTTTAGCTGCTGTTGAAATTCTAGCAGAAATTAAAATTTAAGCAGAATGGGGACTAGCCTTAGTAATGTGCCTACTCTTCTGATGGCTTACTGTCGTACCAGTCGGTACGACGTACAGGCAGGAGCTAAATGGCGACAGGAGCCAGTTGAATTGCTGCTGGAGCTTTAGGCAGAATTGCAGCAGAAACTAACTGAATTGCAGCTGTCAAAAAAATGGCAGCTGCCAAAAAAAGCAGCAGCTACCTAATTTTGGCAGCTGCCAAATTCTGGCTGCTGAAATTTTTGGCAGCTGCTGAAGGTTTTGGCAGCTGCTGAAATTTCTGGCAGCTGCCGAAGTTTTTGGCAGCTGCTGAAATTATGGCAGCTGCTGAAATTTTTGGCAGCTGCTGAAATTTTTGGCAGCTGCTGATATTTTTGGCAGCTGCCGTTTTTTTGGCAGCTGCTGAAATTTTTGGCAGCTGCCGTTTTTTGGCAGCTGCCCTTCTGTGGCAGCAAGAAATCATATGTTCCTCGCAACCTCCGGGGATACCCCAAGGGTGGGGGGCACCCCAGGGATACCCCAAGGGTGGGGACACCCCAGGGATACCCCAAGGCTGGAGGGTTATACACAAGAGACTGACAGTAAATAATAAACACAATTACAACATAGGAAAGTAAGAAGAAAGATAGATATATATATATAGATAATTAGACAGAAAGTTTGTAAATTTTCTATATAAATGGAAAAATAATGCGCCAACATTTCGTCCCTGTGGGACAGCATTCCATGCGCCAGATGATCCCCTATCTGATGCTGCCTCTAGTTTGTGCATTTCTTAAATTTATTAATTTTTTTGTGTAATATAATCCCACATCTCTTTTCATGTACTTAATATACCTTCCTTGGTATTAATAAACATATTAGAAGCAATGAGCAATTGAACTTGCATACATTTATATGTGGCTGTTACACAATTTACAACAAGTGCACAATATAATATTTAGAAACGTACACATAATTGATTTCGTCAAACACAACTGATCTTTATGATTTATTCATGTTCACAGGTTCTGGAAAAGTTCTGATTCTAACAAAGACGACCAACATTGTATTGAAGAAGAAGGCCAAGAACCAAAAGGGGAAAGTGACGTTTGCCCAAGATGTCACAGTCATCCCAATGGCAGACCCCAAGAAATTGGAGAAATCTCTGAGAAAGAAGAGAAGGAGCTGCCATTAAAGACCATTCATAACATCAGAAAGTGGACATTGCATTTATTGGGTTTCTTAATTTGAAGCTGCAAAACTTCATGAGGTGTGACACCACATCAATGTGCCGTTGGCTTAGATGAATTACCAGGCCTTACTCATGCCTGTGTCAGAATTCAAAGTGTATTTGCAGTGAATTTCAAAGTTATTCTGATGCAGCAATTTTATTTGGGTGGGTGGAAAAAATTAATTGGTGTTCAGGGGAACAGATAAAACATTCTGTGATGAAAGTATTTTACAAATATGTATAGTATACATTTATATACAAGCACAATTTATTGGAAGTGTTATTTTGCAGAATTTTTGCTTAAAGCTGGCTTTAATAGTTTTATGCATTTGAATGTACAGCTTTTAAAGTGCTATGCAGTAGTTGCAGTCGTTGACATTTTGTGAATGTAAAAATGTGACGAGGATATTAAATGTATTGTGTTGCCAGTGACATTGTTGTGAACCGGCTTTATATGTGCAGCTTTTAATAATTATGTTTAATAAGTATTTGACGAACAATTTAATTGTTTTGTTTATTAGTGTTTTGCTTGTCACAAGCTCTTAATCAAAATATAATCATGTAATTGTGATGTGACATATTTTATGAATTTTGCCAGGAAATATTTGTTTAATCAGGGTACTGCCGACAGTGCCAAGATACATTGCAGTTTATTTTATTACCTATCAGTGTACTGGTATTTCGTGTTCATGTGTGAAAAAAGTTGTCATGTCTTTTGAAGATTGTGTAAAGTGTATCCAGGTGAATTGGTAACTTGAAAATTATTCTCTTTTTCCGCTAAATGTGGATGATTGGAAAATCGCTTTCACATTAAATAAATTCTGAAAATTAAATCTGGCTGTGCGTTGTTTTAAATTATGTTAGATTATTGAGCATATTATTAAGTTAATACTTTAGCCCAATATCATGAATATTAGGCTTCTTTGCCTTGATAAATTCATATATATTTGTACTGTGTCACTATTCTTTTAAGTTGAAAATAAGGAGACAGTAAAATATTTAAAAAAAGAGACATTATGTTTGCGGAAGTTAATCCTTCATTGACATGGAAGTTAGTTTGAGATATTGCTGATAGATAATGGGCATCAAAAAGTTTACATGAATTAGATTCAAGATAAAAAGATTTTTTCAAGATAAAAATATTTATTCTTGGCCTATCTTTGAGATCAAACATTACAAAGAATACATTTTTTTTTTTCGGTGCTCATATATATTAGCCATGGCTCATGGGTTATTGAGTAAAATATTTATGAAGGATAATAAAATTTGATGAAAGGGAGTAAAAATTGTTATTTTATTGCAAAGTTTAATGCCCTCAAGGAAAAATATTTTTTGACTTTCCGCACTCCGAGCGACTGCCTGGCTGCATACCGGCCGTACTCCCTCGTTGTAGGCCTAGGCCCCAAGCCGGGAATGAGAATGTAATCATGCTTAGTCAGGCCTGCCCAGGATTTAAATTGTATTGCAATCAGTTGATACAGGTTGTGTAAGCAATTATAAAAAGTAACAATAAGTCAATAACAGAAATTTTCAATATTATTTCATAAATTAAAAATATTTGATTTGTGAAAATGAAGGATCCCTAAAGATTCTGGTGGGTTAGCAGAATTAATTAAAAGTCCAAGTGTTTATTTTATATAAGATACTGGAAGTCATAAAACATTTGAATTAAAAGACCTGAAAGGACAGTAATATTTTTCATGACAAATTAAGCTTTAAAAAGTAATTAAGCATTTGTCGGAATCTGGCTCGAGGCAAGGGAGCGTCCATTCTTCACTCCAGCACGGAATTCGCGCGTGTGAACGTCTCTGCGAAAGAAAATGAGTTTATTTGAAGAATTTAGATGCCTACCTCAAGAAGACGTGGTGTGGGTTGTTGCAAAACAGTATTTCATTGAAGGTATAAAGTGAAAGTGAAATGATACGACATGTAATCCCATTTACGACCTGTCACTCAGTCACAGTGTGTCATCTTGCATGTTCAATGATGATGTGAAAGTACAGTAATCTGACACTGCCCTTGACTTGAGTCTTGGCAAGGAGGGGCAGGCAAGGTTGCCCTTTTGAGCTCCAGAAAAAACATTATTAGGCCTTAATTTACAGTGAATTTAGGTAAATTTATAAGAATATATAGGCCTATATTCAAAATTATTATTGCCGCTACATTAAATTTTTGGCGCGCCTGTTAGAGTTGCCCTTTCTTGACCGACCACCTCCGCTGCCCTCATTTCCTTCTGGCACCCCTGACCCCAGGTAGCCTAGTTGAAATTGAAATGTACAAGAGAAAAGAGAGAGTCATGGGTCCTACCCCTATCTCTGCTGGAAAAGGGTGTGAATAACTGACTTGCGTAGTCATAAAAAAGAGAAATTTGGCTGTGTGATAGGGGCAGGTATATATTAATAATGATAAACGATATTAATAAATACTTTATTATTCATGCCACGTATGAAAAATGTCTTGTAGCATTCACAGGAGTAAGATATTGAGGAAAAAAAAAGCACACAGTGAGATTACAGGTCACCCTCAGAGCAGCGCCCCCTATATTCCTAAACTACCTAATATTTCCTTCAGATGATTCCGATGACGAGGATGTTGGCGAAGAGAAGTGTCTGTTGAGCATCAACGACAAGCGCGGTTCTTTCATCGGAGCCAAGACAGTTTCCTCTGGATTAGCAGACGTTGAAGGTCTCATTGAAGTTCTAAAGGATTGTTTTACTCTGCCTTTGAGTGGGAAACCAAGAAGACCGACTTTTCTGTATGTGCCATGGAGCGTAGATGAGTGAGTGCTTATTACATAAAATGCAAAATTATAGATTCAGATTATTATATTTATGAAATTATTTATGTGAATTTATCATTTAATTTGACTTAAATTGAATGAAACTATTGTTGAGCATTCTTTTTCCAACATTCCTTATCTCTTCCTGGCACAGAAACACCAGAAATTCTTTCGATGCCATCGACATGCTCATGGTCAACTTTACCACAAATCTACCAAAAGTGTCGGCTGACAGCAAGTCGTCTCCATGGAGAATCTGTGACAACTGCGGCCGCAGGGGAGACGAAGCTCTGTTTTCAAATTGGTGAATAATTAAATCAGTATCAATGATACATGTAATATTTCATTTTACGCATAGAAAAATATATATCTTTGTGTGATGATTGACTATAAATATGAACTGTTGTGTGATTTCCCAAAAATCTATAAATTTATTGACGATCTGAACTGATAGACAAGTTTTTTATGGTTGTGTGTTCTGTTCCAGTTCTTCATGTTCGGCCATCTTTCTTTGCAACTCAAAGTGTGAAAAAGAAAATCTCCAGAAAAGTGGACCTCATTGTCATTCAGAGTGGTGTGGGAAGATATGGGAGTACATGGGAAATACGGACAAAATGGCAAAACTTGATTTTACTTTTGCACAAGGTAATTTACTTTTTGTTTGGTAATAAAAGTTCAAGCTGTAGGTTTCCTGAAGTTATGCTCCACATGATAGCTGCTTCGTTTCTTGCCTTTGTCTAATTAAATTGTACCAATTTTATATTTGGCTTAAATTCCAGTCAATTTCAAATCAATGATTTCTGTTTTCAATCCAAATATATTTTTTTTGTCCATCTGGTAACTTTTCAGAAACCACTGCTTCTAGTTTTACCCCAAAGAAACTCAGTCAGTTTATCTCTAGCCTTGACTTAGACAAACATCCATTGTGGCTGAGGGAGATCAGTTCTTCAAAAGTTAGATCCGTTCCATTTGGTAAGCATTTGATTATACTTCTGATGTACAAAAGTGATTTGTTGTGTTCTTGTTCTGAAAGTATTTAGGCTATTCCATTTAAAACTCTGGGGGGGGGGTGGTCGGGCTGGTTTATTTTTCGTATGATGTATGTACGGGTGAGCGATAATACGTTGTAGATGCAAGGGGGGCACTCGCGGAAGTCACTGCAGATGTATGAGGGGGGGACTATCGTTCTATTCAGGCCTACGCAATGTAATGACGAAAATTTTTTGTGATATATGTACGGGGGGTGAAAAAATCGAAGTTAATGCATGGGGAGGGTAAAAACAAATCGTTTTAGATGCATGGGGGGGGGGTCAAAATCGTACATCGACCACCCCCCCCCCCAGATTTTTTAATGGAATAGCCCTTATAAATGCCCACAAAGAATTTTTTTTGGTTATTTGAAATCGGTTTTCCTTTATTTACAGGAGAACTCGATTGTGAAAAAGTTGAAGAAGTAGCAGATCCTGTCTCTGTCCCAAGTGGGGTGAAGTTGAGCAGTTGGAAAGATTACTATGAACTGCGAAACATCCCTCTCTGTAGTCCTGTTGCCGCTCTTCTTACTAATGTCCTGACTGCCTACCACATCATCCTCTGCTTTCTCTCAGGTGGGTTCTAATTCTTGTCATGCTTACTACATACATTCCTTAATTAGTCGTAAGAATTCCAACTGTCAGTTAAATTGTCAATGATTAGAAAATTTCAATATTTTTTTTACAGATGCGAAATTTGAAGGAGATACTTTGTCGTTACATCTTGTTGGATGTGAAAAAGAGGCTGACCAAATGGAACTGTTTCAGGTAGTTATTTTGAAGAAACTAAAGTTATTTGCTTCGATTTTATAGATTGCCTGATTTTTTCAAACTGAACAAAATCAAATGAATGATTGATATTTTTGTTACAGGAATTGTCCTACTTGCTGCCACAGTTCAAGCTCCAAATTACAATGATCGGCCCTAACATCAGCCTAAAGTGTGATAAGAAATCAAGGATTCTGGGGAGGGTTTCTATGACGCTGTGTAAAGGACAATACCATGAATTGAAGTTGGAAAAGCCCCACCTGCTGATTGGTAATTATTGCATGGTTTCTTTTACATATAAATACTATCGAAAATAGTCGGAAAGTTCTGATTTTAAAATATTGAATTTATTTGAAAAAATCGCATCTTTCCGAATGTAGGTGATGAAATGTCATGTGTCAGACATATTTTGTACATACCCTAATTATATCTCTGGTTTATGTCTGTGAATGGGTTAATTGTACTTTTCAAAGTTCAACATTTTTGCTTCAGGTTTCAATGCTGGGCTTGCTGCGTATCAGTCTTGGACAGGCACTCTGAAGATATTGAAGGTGGGTTTCACTCTCTTGTCTATGAACCTGATGATGATTGAAATCTGTACACAAAGTATTAGAGTAGCAAAGGCCTACAAATATCTAATATTAATTCCTTTATTTTTTAATTCAAGGAGGGAAACATCCCCAGCTACTTCACAGACTACTGCCGATACAGTTGCGAGGCCTCCAAGATGTGTGTGGAATCTCTGGAGGTTGGCTCGATATCTCGACCTACGATTAACCCATTCAGGAGTCCTATAAGAAAATACACAGAGGAGCACTGCATGCCCTGGTACAGCAATGCTTTCTTGTACAAGCTGCAATATTGAGGATGAAGGGTAGCAGGATTACTTTGACTGCAGTGATGACAAACTTCACAGAATCAAGGTAGGTGATTTTTATATCCATTTTGGCAATTTTTTCACCTTTTTCAGTGAATAGAATTGTTTGATATCAGCACAAGCTGTCTCGGCTTACATACAAAGAGCAACAGCGCTGTGGCACTCATGTTGACTTTGCAAATGAAGGAACTGCTACTGAGAAGTAGCTGGTTCCGTCGGTTCAAGTCCCAGCTTTGGCACGGTGGACTGGAGGAACTGAGCAGATCCTCCAGAACTGCTTCCCTCACACGATCTGGGTGTAAATGGTTACTTTGCTAAAAACAGGAAAGGCTTCTATAGAGCGACTTAGAATTGTGGTGTTGAAAATGACTGCCTGGTTTAGAAATGCTCATGCTGGAACAGGCCTGCCAAGAGTGTAAATATTGTCCACTATGTCCAGACTGTTGCAGTCGAGGCAATGTCACATTACGAGTGCTCACATTCAGATGTTCGAGGACATCAATGAGGTGACATCAGGCCGTATCTTTCACATTGAAGTGAATTGTCAATTTTGCCATTTGGTAACTTGTTACCTCACTGGTGAGTGGAGATTGGAATGACTCAGTGATGTTACAGAAAGCGTGATGATCTCACTTACTACAGGATTTATCAATTACAAGCCATTGAGAATAACATGGCAAGTATAGGATATGACCTCACAAGGAACATTTTGGTGCTTTCAGTAACCACTAGGGTTGGGTATTGCCTAAGGTTGAGGCCCTTGAGGGATCCAATACTTATCACAATACTACCCCTGGAATTCAATACTCCCACGATACTTATCAAACGCAACCCCAGTTAACTCTTGTAGGCCTAATTCCTTGGCTGTATGATGGATTTACGTTTTTGAAGTAGATTATATAGCATATATCATGTCTATGGGGTATTTGCATTTATTGTGCTTACATGCGCTGCTTCAATGGCAAAGCGTTTGCCAAGTGAAATTAAGTTCATGCACCAGGTTGGTGTCACTCTCATCTCTCGTGTCGGAAAAGTTCGATGAAGTTCGAATTGGTGACGTGAAACCTTCCAATCACTTCCTTTACGATCCAACACTAGGGCCTTAACCAATTGGGCCACTGCGCTGAGACAATAGAATCCATTGAATCCAATTTCAATTCTTGAGGACATCATTGATCATATCACAGTTAAGGATTCTTGTCAACGATCAAATCAATTCTTTACTCAAATATTACTCTTACATTTCCCAAGTGCTGAATCCCGCCAACTTATCATAATATTTGTATTTTTTTAACAAACTCCGAATTTAAGTAGTTAAATTGTTTTATTCTCTCGCACCCCCCATACATTCCGCATTCACAAAACAAACGGACATCATTGATTGTATCAACTCCAAATGCATTCACAAATTGCAAGTAAACAGAAAATACATGTGTATTGGAAATATAAAGTATATAATTCTGGTATTGATCTAATTTCTCTTCTTGCCCTTTCCTGTTGGGGCGGGTGCTACCACGGGAGCGTATTTTGCCAGTGAGATCTTGTTGATGTAATATAAGGCCACAATGGAGAAAATTAAACTGAAAAAGAGACAAGGCACTTCAATTCGCCCGCCGGCAATAATAAAGTCATAAGTGCAAAATCATGGTTTTGAGATAAACGCAAAAAACCATTTATGGGTTCTCCTGAAGTAGGCAAAGTGCAAAACTGCAATCTCAAGGCATGAATCTTTTGCTTAATCACAAAATAGAAATACGGATGTGAATATATCATAAATTTATCAATATCCATGCAGCTATGGCAAAATAATCACTTATGACCTTTTAACACAAGGCCAAAATTATTGTACTTAAAAATTAAAAAGTCATAAGTGAATTTTCACTTGCAGTTTTAGACAATTTATTCATTGAGATTGCATTTGATTTAGATCTAGATGAGTTCCTGTGTGAATTAGCTTCAAAATGATATGCCTCGCAACACTGTAGCTTGCTTCCTTGAGTTATGACTTTTTACCGCTAATGAAATTCTGCATTAAAATAGCAAAATGAAGCAAAAAGGTCATAAGTGCCAAAATTGTAAAAGGTCATATGTGAACTTTTCCCCCTGTTATGGTGTCAAAAACATGATTTTATAGATTATGGTTATCCAACTAAGTTTTATTTATTGTTTTTATAAACCTTGAAAGATTTTGATGATCAAACTGCCCTAATAAGAGGTTTAGAATAGTTGCAGCTTATTTCATGGTTTGGCCCATATTTCGATGATCTTTTCACCAGAAATCCAGTATTTTCCAAGGCCCGTCAGGGAAATGTAGGTCCAAGGCATGACATAACCTATTTAAGGTATCCTAGATAAAGTGTTCTTCATTGTCATTGTCATTACCCCATGTCAGCTTGATGAGCAACCCGCAGAAATCAACAGTTCATTGTTGACGCATTTTCGAGCAGACTGAACATACATAAATGCGCCGGACGGCGGAAATACAGCTCTGTGGACTAAATCTGATTATCAAGTAATGCCCAGATAAGTTTGACCTGCCTGGAAGACTTTAAAAAATTTCAATGGGATGATTATTATCAACCGAGTAGTGCCCGAAAGCATCCTGGAAAAATGTTTTACTTATTTTTTCAAATTTCTGCTGAAGCGTTGACAGCGCCACATGTATTCTGATGTTTTCAGTCTCATCGTAAAATTTCTGCATCTCATCCCATTAACTACATTTATGGTGGGCACAACAGACATGACTGTTAGGTTTAGCCCTCTAACAAGCACTTTGTGGGAAGTTTTACAATAAAGCCCACTCAGAGTGTAGGGCAGTTCGATGGTCTGGTCTGCTTGGTAAATGAACTCGTGGTGAATATCCCACATTTTTTGGTATTTTCACATCTTTTATTGGCATTTAAAAATGCTCATATGTATGCATAATTAAATTGAATAGTGACCTAATAATTTTGGTGAAGGACAGTTGCCAATCCAATCATATTTCTTTGTAATTAAAAACAAACAAAAAAATTGATTCTGATTTGTTGCTTCAGGTCAATTCCATGGAAATGACGAAATCAGTTTACCATTTTTGGTGATCTTTAATATGGCACAGATTGCTAAATTTTTCTCCATATTATTTTTTTTTGCAACATTTATGTGGTTTGAAGTGGAAAAAATATGATTTGTGAGAAAATCAGGGTCATAATAATATATTGTATGATATTTCTCTTTGACTGGAGATAATCTATGTAGTTTTCAAAATTTTTGACCCTAAAAGAAAAGTTCACAACCTAAAGACTGTGTTCCTATAAAATTGCAATATTAACACTTAGGGGGTGACCATTAGATGATCATGGGGAGACCATTAGATGATCATGGGGGAGGGCATGGAGTTTTCCACAATGGGAAATTATTTATTTCAAGGTAACGGCAAGTCGACAACAGTAATAATCTATTTTCTGCATGTGACATCCTCAAATGTTCATTTCTAAATCAAGCTACATCTTGTTATGTTAAAAATGCCCCCACCAAGAATAGCATGTATATATTTCAGTTTTGCCCAGAAAGAATTTTTTTTCACTAAAAGTGGGCAGGAAATTGTTTATTTAAAAAAACAACTCCAGGAGTAGTACTTGATTTAGGAATGATTATTTGGTGAATTTGCGCACTCTAATTGAAAAATTACTTCTGCTTTTAAGTGAAATAAATAACTTCCCCTGTAGGAAAACTCAAAGCCTCCCTGGAAATTAAATGGTCAGCCCTAATAGGTGCAAAAACTCCCATAGATAACGTCCAACTGCAATGAACATCTTTTCCTTCACTTTGTTGTCAAAGCAAGAATTTTCGAGCATCAAAAAAAGTATTGTATCAGGTTAAAATGATGGTCGGACATAATCTGATCTTTTCATAGACTCAGATTAATTCTAGCCTTCCCATAAAGAATATAGAATTTGGTAATCAAATTGGATGCATTTCCATCTTGCGATATATTTCCCTGCCTGTAATGTGTTGACCAGGGATCAATGTTTTATCAAGAAGTAACTTTAATGTAGCAGACATGGGATAAATAATTGATTTACCCTCAGTGACTGAACAGATTAAACAATAGAAGTTTGAGAACATTTAATTAAGGCGAGAAGTGATATGTGCCACTGGGTACATGTTGCTTTGACAAGTATCTTAGATTTAAAATAGCACATTATTTAAAAAAAAAAAGATTTTATAATAAAATCAATAGTCTGTGGCAGTGGGGTAACTGGGGGATCTCGAGCGGGGGGGGCGGGCACCTGGGGGGGGCAAGTGATTCTCTGGGGGGGGGACCTATAATACTATTTTTATATTTTAGCCAAGGTTGAAAAGCTCATATGGGAGGGGGTCACCTCGGGGACACAGGTCCAATATGGGTGGCACTGCCCCTCATCCCCCCCCCAATAGGGACACCACTGATCTGTGGTGGCAAAGTATATTAATTTTATCCTCTTGACTCTTGCAAAATGACATTTGCATGAGAAAACAAACTATGTGTTCAGATGAGTTTCAAAAGCTTTAATTTATCAATGTGCAGGGTGATATCTTCAATTATACCATTCGACACCTCTGTCAGCCAATCACATGCCAGTATTTTAGCGAAATAATTTCCATATTCTTTGTTGTCCAGTTATCCTCTCATGTTTGACTGTTTGAGTGTTAGTCTCATGGTATAAGCCAGTTATTCACCATGGAATCAGGAATATGTGTTTATCACACCTCGAGCTAAAGCCCTTGGGCGATAAATCACATATTCCCTCTCCCGTTGTGAATAATCTATACGCATGCACGTGCCCAGGTATTCTGGTTTTAGGCTAACTGTGACATTCACAGCCAATGAGGTGTTAATATTGTGACCTCATATTCGCAGTATATTGTGACCTCATATTCGCAGTATATTGCGTATAACTGTGACATTCACAGCCAATGAGGTGTTAATATTGTGACCTCATATTCGCAGTATATTGTGACCTCATGTTCTGCGAATATGATGTCACAATGTTGTGATTGTCACTTGATTACTGTGTTATCTGATGTAGTTCTACAAAATAATGAAATAGGCCTAATAAGCACATTAAGGACAGAGGATAGTGGTTCACAAAGTTAAACCGTTTTTTAATGTGAACTTTGTTGCTGTGTCATAATATCCCTGTGAGATCCTTCCATATTAATTGAGACAAGAAAACACTTGTCTCAGATATTAGGACCAGTTGTCAATGGGCTTCCTTCTTAACTGATGTTATGATTTTTATTTATGTGTAGTGATATGATTCCATTTATTTCTGGATAAAAGTCATAACCCCATCATTTATGACTATCCAGGCAAGTGAAACACTGTGATTAAGTACACTGTAAGTAGCACTTATGACTTTTTGGGTTCAGGTGAAAACTCAAGGTCCAAGGGAAAAAAGTCATAAGTGGCACTTATGATTTTTTTGTGTTCGGGTGGTAATATCATGTCATTTAAAGAAAAGGTCGTAAGTGGCACTTATGACTTTTTTGCTCAGATTGACTTAAATATCCCCATAATTAAAAAGGCATAAGTGGTCACTTATGACTTTACAAAACCGAAAAGTTGTCATAAGCCACTTATGACCTTTTAATTCAAATGAAAACTGACAGAAGCACAAAAGTCATAAGTGAAAATTTAAAATATCTCAGAAACTAATTATCAGATTTTTATGAAATTTTCAGGAAACCTGCGTAAACTATTTTTCTTTCCAAAAATGAATCAGTGGTAAAAGGTCATAAGTGCCACTTATGACCTTATTATTGCCGGCGGGCGAATTATTTAGAGTTGTACGAAAATTTAATTTACAGTAGCTTGACCAAAGTAATTAAATTTAGCAAAGTTCAACTTCACAGATTCATAGCTCTTCACACTCATTTCAGTCATCATGATTATGAGAGGCAAGAGGCGTAATTAAATCATGTTTCCAGAAATGTGAAATTGAGAAGTTTTGTCGGACAGGTCTACACGTTGTTGCTATTGTTGTTGCATGTTTTATAACTTACCAAGTTGTTACGCAAACTCTGTGGACCAAACCAGATGCAAACATGGCAGTAACCAAGCAAAAAGCAACTGCAAAGAAAAAGGATGTACATAGTCATTTATTTTGTGAAACTTATTCATTATTCCTGCAGTTTGATACATTACATGCAGACAGTTTCTGACCTCTTAAAATACTTTTCATGTCAAAATTATTCCATTAGGCCACACATAATTGATCTTTAGCTTCTCGGATCCTCTCAAGGCACTTTTTCTAGGGTCGGTCGGTAGGACAAAAAAAAAAAGGTAAAAAAAATTTTTTTTATAATGTCAAAAAAATTTTTTTATTTTTTTTCCATCGGCAGTGTATCTATTGTGTCGGCGGGTCCGCGAAGCTATGAATCAATTATGTGTGGCCTTATCTTTAAAAATAATATTATTTGTCACAATGCAAATAGTTATTCAGCAACAGGAATATCTTTAAGAATGCCACTCACCTTCTGGGAATAATTTAGTCTGGAATCCTCTGCCGAACATTGTAGTTTCAAGATTGCCAACAGCCTAAGATATTAATTAAGGGAAATTACAAAACTTACTGATTGTGAAATCAAAGAATCAATATTATAGGGTGAAACAGTGACAATCAAATGCAATACCAGTACATTGATATATGATTTGTGTAGTGTTTCTTCCAAAGTAATCAAATGAACATAACACTTCCATTTGAACCTGTGAGAAACCAACACATGGCTGTGTAGGCCTATTTTATACAAGTGGCGTTCAATTTGCATAAAGATTAGAAAAGTTTCAGGTGTGGTAGCCTTGAAACTAATGATTTTAAAACTTATGGTTTTCACAACAACTTCAGTTAACGAATCTCAATTTTGGGATATTAAAAGGACAGATATCTTTTTAAAATGCTCAGTCATTCGCTGTTTTAGGCAGTTCAATGCACAATTCACTCAACATAATAAGGTAGTTGTAAAGGATACAGTGAGTATTAAGCAGAACAAGATGGCTCCCAGTCCTCCTCCCAAGATGGTCAGGTATTCTTTGGAGGCCAGTTGTTGTCTGTACATCTGCATCCCTGCGAACAACAGGACAGACAGTGTGCTGGACAGGAGGAAGGAAACTCCACTTGAGACCGCTGAAATCAAATCAAGCAATTAATGTCAGTACCTGCTGGTAGAAATAATTACGAATGTATAATTGAGACGACCAGCTTGAAATATCAGATGGTACGGAGTCCTGACAGACACGGTGTAGTAAGTCAGGACTCGGTACCCTCATAGTGTACAAGTTGTTTTTTTTTTAAAGAATAATCGCAACATAATCATCATGCAATGCAATTTAAACACTTGCAGTTGCACTGACTACTACCTTTTTCATATGGGCATTGCTTTGAAATTACACAATGAGCAATGAAATACAGTGTGGCTTGTTGCAAGTATATTGTATTTAGCATATAATTAAATAGGCCAGGCTGGGAGGCTGGGCGGCCTAATCGATAGTTAGCCTTTAACATTTTAATTAAATTTTGGTTAACTAGTTTGGCCTAAATAAAAATTATTCATCTTTGAATCACATTTTACATTTAACTTTTAACTCAATTTATAAGTAACTTCAGGCCATCAAAAAACAACTTATCAGGAATTCCTCTGTGCCAAACCAACAACTTGGCATTTAGTAAGTTTCACATTACAATTTGCAACTTAATTAAAACTTTATAGCCACTTTTAAAAAGTTTGGGCCTTAATAGTCCCTGTGGGCAACTGGGGTAGGCCTACAACATTAAAATCCCAATCCACAACTTGCACAAGTTACAATACACACAGGTCAGGTGCATGATCTGATGATGTGGCATTTCAGCTAAAGTAAACCAATATCCCCAAAAGTGGTGTATTCTACATATGCACCAACTACTCACGAAAGTACCCCTCATTTTGCAGTGCTAATTAGGCCTCAATTAATTAGAAATTAGGAGAATTCCCTTAAATGACTTCTTACCCATGTTATCAGTGTAGATAGCCGGTTAACTGACCAATCAGAGGAGAGCAAAATGCCAGCCTGGCTCAACTTCCTGTCTCAGGTAAAATATGCAGCCCCTGGACGTTGCAACGCACAAATGTCAAACTGGGTCAATATTTAGGGCATTGATAGCCATGTGAGTTTTGTGATTGCAAACCCTTGATATGCAAGGTTCTAAATACTGTCAACTCATCCTCTAGAGTGACATTCAGTCTTTCAACTGTAGGGATCATCTTAGGTGAGATTTCTTTCTACTGGAGCTTCTCAAACTTGATTATATTAGAAACTGGTTTTTTTTTCTTAAGACTTGACTGCTAAATTCATTGGTGGTTTGTTTACACTATTTCAAAGCTCAATTAACCAGTAGATTACATCCCAATTAGACTACCAACTAAACTGGTACTTGGCCATGTGAATTGTGGGGTTTCAATCAGATCAGCAGAGCTATGTTTCAATCAACCTGCTGCTGCAGTGCTGCACTTCCAGTCTGTCATGTTGACATGACACTGTAGCCTATACTGCTATAGCTAGCCTGGAAATTGGGTTGAAGACTTGAAGTTCCCGTCAACCTGGAAATTGGGTTGAAGACTTGGAAGTTCCAGTCAACCTGCTGCACTTGCAGCTTGCTGTTGTCTAGATTGCCCCTCATAATGTTTTTTACTAAAGATCAAAAGAGCTCACCTTGCCTCTGTTCCGACACCCTTGACAACCTAAATAATAAAAATGATTAGCTAAATTGGGTAAGAAAATAGTTTCTTAAATTTATCTGCAACCATTGTATAAACATACATTGTCAGTTCCTCCTCTCAGCTGATTTGAGTTTTGTAAAGTAACGATTGTGCTAATCTGATGTTATGAGTTATGCTTGAAACAAACAGACTGTTTGTTTCAAGAGTTATGCCAGCAATGCACTGTCCTGGGTGCACATTATTTGGGTTCCTTCTTTTAATTGTACTCTTTTTTCGGTCCATTCTAGTTTAAAGATAGGTTTGTGATGGTTAAAGGACCAGAGTAAAAACTTGTTTTGAAAGATCACGATCTTGTGACTCGAATATGTTTGTGACCTTTTTCCCTTCATTAAAAAAAATGTAAACAAGATATATATACAAGAGTTGAATTGGCAGCAGGTATGACACCCTGTCAGCTTGTCCAACAGGTAGCAGTCAAATGATTTTTTCATAGTCTTGTGAATTGCCTACGGGTCCCAATAAATCCATTTGTGCAAGGTGAGGACTGAAGTAGATTTCTGAATTACGTAGCTATATTGACCTCTTGTTTGTTTTGTTTGTTTGTAAATTTATTAATGGAAGTTCAGAGGGAAAGCTGTATTTTGTTTTGAATGAAATATTCAAAACTTATTTAAACAATTTTAAGGTGATGAATGATATGTTTCATTGGCGAAAGTGCAGAATGGACTGTATGTTGACAAGGTAGCCTTATGTTTGTATTGTGACAGACCTATCTTCTTTGGCTATATTTGAAATTAAGACTTGATGTGAATCACAAAGTGTGGATTATGGGCAAAACATTCAGTGAAGCACCCTTTTCAGATTTGTATTTCCGGAGGAAATTTTGCTCTGTATTACTCATGCTCATAGTGTCTTACATCATTAATAGGTTTTTGTTGCCGATTTCAACACACTCAAAATTGGAAGGTCTCAAAATCTTAACTAAACTTTCTTGGAACGGACATGAAGTATTTGTTACCGTGTCAAATATATAAATAATTTTACGCAGAGGAAAACTCCAAGCCTCCCCCCTCCTGATTATTAAATGGTCGCCCCCTTAGTACAATTTAAGGAAGAGTCAATATATTGAATTGAGACATGGTTCAGTTGCAAAGAAAATATTTCAAAACTTTTTTCATTGATTATTGATCAATATTGGCCTAGGGCGCCTTTTCAAATTGAACTTTATTTTTATCTTCTTTAGTTCTTATCTGTTATTTCTCGAAGACCAGCCCATGGCTGATGTTGTTTCTGTTCATTAATACTGGAGTATAAATAAAGATTATTCTATTCTATTCTCTTCAATATATTTATGTGATCACTCAAGGAGTTCGAAGAGATCATACAATTGGTGATTTTGTAACTTGTAGAGAATAACTTGATATGTTATAAAATGATTCATTTGGATACATGGTGGCAATGTTTATGTCCTATATTTTGCTTCTAATGTGAACATTTGAGTGGCCGTAGAGACATTGGTGAGAATGACAGATATAGATGCACACTAAGTCTCCATATATCTCTAATCATGCTAATTGGGGAAAAAATTACTCTGGCGAGGCTTTTTAACACTGTTATCGCTGAACAGGATATTTTTTTCCAGAAAATAATTGTCTGTTCGATGACTGTTATTTTAATTGAAGAAAAACAATGGAAGAATGTTCAGTTTTGCAAGTGGAATGAAGGATAGTCTAGCAAATCCAAAGCAATTTTCCAATCATGAATTCTGTGAATTAGGCCATTTGTCAAGTTGATTATATCAGGATTCTTTTTAATGTGGATACAAAGTTTATCTCTCCGGAGTCCATGACAACTTACATGCACAAAATGTAGAGCGCATTGTTGTGAGTTTACTTAGTCACTTTTTCTTCAGATTAGCATGGTACCAATGAGATTCTTGGAAATCTGTAATTTTTTTTGGGGATTATCTGAAAATTTGAAGGCAAAAACCTGACTGTTGGCACTTGCTATGTTGACTCATTGTTGAGATGTATTGTAATTCTGTTGTTTGTGTGTTCAGTAAATTTTTCTTGATTGTTAAATTATTCTTATAGAGATCAGTTATTATTATTCTCACATTTTCTCAAAATAAGGACGGAATCAAGTTGCAATTTGTGTCACACGGAGCAGTTTCTTTGTAAACTGTTCGCTGTTGTTGCCTCTGAAATTGATATTGCAAAGTGAGTGCAGAATATTAAAGAAAAAAGAAGCAGAGAATATGAAGTGCATCTGAGGAACATGTGTGTAAACAGTAGTAATGCATTGCTTTGCATTGATGTGAATCAGATTTGCTAGTTTTTGATAAGAGAAGTAGATAATGAAATTGTTGAATTTTGGATGAATAGACAGACTGCTGTACATGTGGCTGCAGAGCTATAAAGCTTCAAAGTTTGGTGTAAAATTTGATTTTGACATTAAAGGTGGGGGAAAATTATTTCATGTACAGTAACCATACTTTTATCTGTATTTGAACCCAAACTGTATTACAGTTGAGTAGAAAAGTTGAATTGAAATGGGGAAAGGCTTGGGACTGAACCAGCCAGGGCTGATCTAGCCAAAGCTTGCAATTTGTCTGATCATTCCTGATGCTTGTCCTTGCAAGTTTGTTTTTCCAAAAAAAAAACCAACAACAACAAAACAAAACAATTGTTATAGTATAAAGGGATACAGAGAATCCAGGATGTTCTGGAAGTGCTTCATGTGTTTTTTATCCGGTGGACCATGTCCTACTAGCTCCTACTCCCAAATTTGCATTTAAGTCACTTAAGGGGGGAGGGGTGTAGTGGTAGTTGTAAGTGACGTCATTTCATGATCTCACTGTTGAACTTGTATAAAGGCAAAATTCCAGAGGTATGTGTCAGACCTCACGTTTGACATCCTAGACATAATGGTTATAATTTGCTGTAGAAGAGTGGGGTGGAGAGGGAGGGGGGTCGTGTACTATTAAATTTCAAAATCCCTCAGGCTCTCCTCACAGTCATACTGTTATAAAACCAAGCCCCCCCCCCCTTCCTGCTCCCCCCCCCCCTCTGTTGTGAATGAATGAATGAATGAATGAGTGATGGCCAGGAAATACTATATAACCTCCTTGGGGCCATTAGAAACCGAACAGATATAGAGGAACAGTCAAGATGAGTAGATCTCCAGTGAGTTTAGGAAGACTGCTTAGCAGACCTTTGCAGCAGCAATGCAGGTGCTATCATGCTGTCAGGTTGGCAAAGGTAGGCCATGATGAATCTTATCATATTAATTAATGACAATTTTATTTCAGTGTTTTAAACATTTTTTAAAGCGGTTTGAGATTTTTTTGTATTTTGTTGATTCAGAAATTTTCAGTTCAACATTGCAAAACTGTGATACGGCTATAGGATTCTATTTTAATAAGTACTTTATAAGTTTACAATATTGATATGGATAATTAGCTTTAATTGCATAAGATATAAAACCCCTCATGGCTCAACATATATCAGGTGTTGTGGACTGTGTGCTGTTGATTCTTTTTAGCTGCATTCATTGGATGTTGTGTAATTGACGAAAAGTAATCCCGAAGCTTCCAGTTATGTCTGTGCTGAGAAAAGCAAAATACAACTTATACAAATGGGTTGTGTAATATGGCTTGGAGCTGACCCTTGTCTTTTTACTTTCAATTTCACCAACTAGTATGCAGACACACGACTTTGATAATAAGTGTATAATATTTTTCGCAGAATGATTTTCATTTGTGGATGGCCATTTTAAAGGCTATTTGTAAAAGTCATTAAGACCAGGGCGTTATTTTCTTCAGAGAGCCAAGATGAACATCGGGGTTACCCAGGATTACGTGTCTCAGTTTCACTCGGCTGCTGCCTCGGGAGACAACAGCAAGCTCAATGCTATGCTCAGAGGGGCGGGTAAGCATTCAATTCACAATTTATTTTATAAATGATGAACATTTTTGAGAAGTTGTCTTAAAAAAGCAAATAATCCTGTGCAAGTTCATTCCATTGCGTTCTTTTGGAACGTTTTAATGATTCTTTTGAACTTATGTTCATGAAAGCTGTTGACAGGACTATTCTGCGAGTTTACTGTTTTCTGTGCCTCTATTTATATTCTTTTGTTTTGTTCTGTCAGGACTGTCAGGGAATATAGATGTGACCAATGACAGGGGGTGGACGGCGTTGATGTTTGCTGCGAGAAACGGACACAAAGATGCAGTCAAGACTCTGCTGGATAGTGGGTGAGTGAATGTTCAATGTTCCAATTGTAAATATTCATAACAGTCTTTACAAGTGGCTTGACAAGAGCTTATGCCTGCATTGCTGACACTCAGAACATGATTACCCCAATTATTGTTGGTCCTCTTGTGGATGCAGTCCTTTTACCGGTGTTTCATTTCGTTTATCCATTAGGTCAGATACGGATGTCCTCAGTTCTGCTGGCCAAACAGCACTGGACATAGCCAAATTCTGGAACCACCGAGACGTGATAGATGTTCTGGAACCAGGACAGGAGACGACGACAGTCGTGCACCACTTCCCACAAGTCCAGGAACACGTCAACTTCTTCAGTAGCAGCCTCTTAGACAGATCCGCTCACCTCCGCAAAAACAAGGAATGGATGCAGGAGGCCATGAAGAACCCAGAGACCAAATTTGTGGTCTTCTCAAAACTTCGACCTTTGGTCGTTTCTCAGACTGACAGTGATGGTCTCAAAGGGCCAAGCATGAAAAGACTATGCACCGTTTCCTGTAATGACATTGGTGACTACCTCAGTGACGCTACTTACGTGTTCCTAGGGCAGGAAAAGAGCGAAGAGATGCAGACAGCGTGGTTTGCTATTGACTTGTCAAATTTAGAAGATGACCAAGTTCAGTCTCTGAAGAAGGACGCCCAGCTGGTCACACCTATTCCATCGGCAATGCAGGTAAGATCTGGCTTTTACTATGCTATTTGGTATGAAAATGTGATATTCTGGTAGGGTACATAATTGGTACGATGTCGAAGACCCTACTGTCACCCTTGTCCAGTAAAAGATTGAAGTAGAAGTAGATAATTATTATGGTTCATGTTTTCGAAATTGGATCTTTCAGGGAGTATTGCTTCCACTTGACTTTCTAAACTGACTCAAATTGTGTTGCAAAAATATATATTAAAAAATCTCCACTTTTTAAAAATTATCTTCCCGAAACGGTGGTCAATTAAAACATTTAGCTCTTTTTGTGATTGTTGAGGTGTCATTGTATTTAATTTAAATATCACGCCTTTCTTTCCAGCTGTCCCCTCACGAGGCCGGCATCTTTGCCGAAGGTCGTTCTATCTTAGCTTGGCACGAGCGTTACGGTTTTTGTCCGACCTGTGGATCAAGCACCAAAGTGGAGGAAGGAGGACACAAGAGGGTGTGCACAAAAACAGACTGCAAAAGTCTAAAAGGTCAGCTTAAAGGATGTTTATTTTCTTAATTCTTTGGCTGTGTATTGCTATTATAAAAGTAATGTAGTCGGCATCTGTATCTAGGATCCCACTTAACAACAGTGACGACTGTTATCAATATCTTTCCACTATTTTCGGAATGGTATATTATTCAAGGGAAATTTTTTACTTTCTTTTACAAATATAATATTGGTCTTTCTTGAAAAAAAAAATTTGCATGGTGGGAAAATTCTGACGTATAATTTCTTGCGGTTAAACAGCACTGCTTTCTAAAAAATATTGTGAAAAATTAACGGAGTTTTTTGTTAACTTGCAGGAATCCACAACACAAGTTACCCCCGAGTCGATCCTTCTGTGATAATGGCCATTTCGTCGAGAGATGGTCAGCGTTTACTCCTGGGTAGAGGAAAGCACTTTCCACGAGGCATGTTCTCCTGCCTGGCTGGCTTCATTGAACCTGGTAAGTCTTAAAAATTTTAAATTGTGAATTGAAATGAAATTCTGAAGATGAATCATTTATTGCTCAGATATTATAATTATAAGTTAGTTTATAGAATAAGTTATTTCTTGTATACACTTGTATTAAATTTTGCATTAGTAGTTTAGCAATAGCCAATTGATTTAATGTTCACTACTTTTTCTCTTCAGGAGAGAGCATAGAAGATGCCTGCAGAAGAGAGGCTTTGGAAGAAAGTGGGGTGAAAGTGGACAAGGTAGAATACCATTCGTGTCAGCCCTGGCCCATGCCATGCTCGCTTATGATTGGCTGCATGGCTACTGCTAAAAGTGACTTCATTAAGGTAATTAAGATTCTCAGTATCTGTTACATAATTATATGGTGTATTTGCCTATTTGTAATTTCTAGTTGGCTAATTTAATTGGGTTAATAATAAAGTATGTACCAGTACTGTACTCCCTGGAGGCTTGATCAAAGTATCTCGCACACCTGTAAATGTTTGCCATATATTTGAGTCATCTAAAGTTCGGACCCATGCAAACGTTTTTCCCTTAATCTTGAGTTACAATTGTGACCGCACCTTTTCTTTATTTTCTGTGAGAAATCTTGGTTGTAGATAACTCCCCGTCTCAATGTTATAGATCATTATGGGCCATTTATGACCGTATTTATTAAGTAATTTTCTTCTCTCCAGGTCGATAAAGATGAATTAGAGCAAGCGAAATGGTTTAGTCGTCAAGAAATTCTCCAGATGGTCAACAAGAGTCCCTCCCAAGAGTACTTCGTTCCTCCGCCCCAAGCCGTTGCTCACACCCTCATCAGAGCATGGTTGAGCAGAACGGCTTCTCCTGCTAATTTGTGACATCTCCAATATGTTAAGAGATGTATATTATATAAGCCAAAAGAACTTGTAAGCTTGATACAGATGTTAAAATTTGTATTGCTTTGCCTGTGATTTTGATATGGCTCTAATGTGCAAGATGCTCTGTGATTGGCTAGCTTAATCACATGACCGCGTATCTAGCACTAATGAAATCTGTCAATGAATTACAAGAGACAAAATTCCTGATTACAAAAATCATATCAATTCAATGATGCCATATTAATAGAAAATTTTAAATAGTTAAAAATTGTTCACAGTTGTATGTGTACTTTGTATATTTGTAAATAATGATATTTTTTTATACATAAATTATTGTGTAAATGACGAGTAAACAGTGTCTCATGCAGTTGATTTAGAAATAGTCTGTCACTTCTCTAAAGAAATTAAGAATTCACCACATCAACTCAATAAATTAAACTTTGAAGAATAGGTTACCATTAGATATAAATTCAATTGCAACTGTTCATCACATAAAATTGGTAAAACTTGATTGGAAATAAAAAAAAAAATGGTCATGGATAATATTAACATGTCTATACATCCTTCGACTCTCAATAAATCCTGCAAGTGAAAGAATGAAAGGAATATGTGGTATTTTGTTTATGAGATTGGTATTTTGTTGACAATGTTACACTTGGCGAACAAGAGAGGGTAGCAATTGGAATGTTATGGAGGCTTTTGAGTGGGGCCAGTAGATTTCCGTCTTCTTAAACTGGAGATAGGGGGTAACTCCGGGAAGGAGGACTTCATAGGGTAGCTCTGATTGGCCTGTTTCGGGAAAGCCTTACGCGAATGATCTGCAAAAGATTTTGATCTACAAGTCACCGTTTTTGGCATTCCCATTGATGCTATGGCTGGCATGCGTAGTGTGGGTCTTGCATTGGCGACGTTTTGCGCCATTTTACACTTCTGACAGTCCGGACAACGATGGTACTTGTCTTTGTGGTATGGTTCGAGTTTTGACTCAAACTTTTCATGACTTGTGTCCACCGGCGGAAGACTCCTTGGTTTTGCGATTTCTAACTTGGCTTCTTCCAGTCCTTCCGTAGTTGCAGTCTGTTCTGGTGTTGAATTGCGAAATATTTTAGAGCACTTTCCGTCTCGCAGGTTCTGAAGTTGAGAAACCAGTGCCGATAACTGATTTTCCAGATCCTCCACTTTACTGGAGACCTTTTTCGCTCGATCTGCATTGTTCTTGGCTGCTGGGAGGTCCAACCACAGATTGAGACGGTGGCGAAGGCCAGAGATGTCGGTGGTTAAAATTCTGAGTAGTATCTTGACAGTCGCGGGTGTGGTGGGGCGAAATTCGACAACCAATTCTGGTCGTACTTCGTTCTTTAGGTCGTGTAACAGCGTCCGAGTGCTGTTTATGTACTCGTCCGTTGCCACCCTCAGCGCCATCAACTTCTGTGTCATTATGTGGTATGAAGCCTCCACATCATTGGGGAGTGATATTATGTTATCATCCTCCATCTTTGCATAAAAATTATTGGCCTGCTGCAGTCACAATTCATGAGGTCACAATAGAGTCATTCTGCAAAGGTTCGCTCATTTTCTGCAAAGAATTAAAGATCAATTTTAATCCAAAACTAAAGGTACCTTTGTCATTCAACAGTGTTCAACTATGTTTTAATTCACAAAGTATGTATTGATTCTATTGAAGTTGACACAAAACTACTTGTAACAAAGTCTTTGTGCAACAAACCAAATATTCTTAGAAAACTTTTGAAGTTGACTCATACCTTAGACGTGGAAAAATCTAGAGATCATTTTGGAGCTCAGCGTGAAGAAGTTAGTGTGATCAGTTGTAGTCCAAATAGACATAAGCTTATAATGTATTTCACAATATCCTAATACTCATTGTACTGATTTAGGAATATATGCAGAGCATGCTAATCAATAGATCTACTTAATGTTATTGCTGTTGAATGTAGGCCAAACATGCCAGATCACGTTACGGTTGAGTTGTTGGAATTTGCCCGATCAACTGTGAAATTGCTGTGGCTATGAATTAACCGTGTATGGCTCAAGTTACTGTGTGAGTGACATGTTATGTAGCTTGTACGTACCATGTTCACTGTAATTAGTAGTCACATTGGCTGGAGCTAATGACAAATTCGGAGAAAAAATATACATAATTGTGATTTAGACAAAGTGTAATAGTGATTTAGGCAAAGTTTATATCTGATGCTGTTTTAGGTTAGAGCACCTGTGAGGGTCTTAAATTGTAAGTGATAGGTAGTCTTAAACATTTTTTTTTTTTCATAATAGTTTTGGTTGAAAGTGTGGTGTGCTTCGTCCCTTGAGTGCCTTTATATTACAGCTAAAGTTATAGGGTATGTGGGTAACATGGCCATCAATGTATCAAGTAATTCCTGGACACGGTCTACATGTGTATATTTCAAAGTAGGCAGCAAAGCAATTTATTGATGTGTTCACATTCATTACATTGTTTCAAGCTGTTTCATAATGTGTATTGCATGTGTGTTATAAACCCAGCATTTGGACATCAGCTGAAAAGAAATGGCGGGAACCTGGGGGCGCCACTTGCTCCTGGGGACACGTTCGCCCTCTAGCAGGATGCTCTGGAATTAGTGTTTCTTGCATAAGCAAAACAACAGCACGTGGACGCAGATCAGCTGTGAAGTGGGATCGATTTAGACTGTTTTGCAACCGACAACTGGCATTTCTTGGCTGCACACCAACTGCCAACCATGCCTGAGGGACCAGAGTTGTTTTTGGCAGCACGTTATGTCAACCAGATGTGTGCAAACCGAGTGTTCAGTGGGAAAGTGGTCAAGTCTGCAGTTTCATTGAAGAACCCAGATATCCCCTGGGATGAGGCTTGTTACAAAATATCTGCCACATCAAGAGGCAAGGAAGTCAAGTTGACTCTGTCTCAAGTAGAAAGTGACTCCAAGAATGGCAAGGGTAAACCCAAAGGTGCTAAATCCAAACTGAACAATTTCATGGAAATTCTATTCCGCTTTGGCATGTCGGGCAGTTCAAGTTCCAGCCCCATGAGGACTACCAGAATGAAAAGCACGCTCATCTTAACTTCTTCTCCACTGACGACATGGTGCTCAGCTTCGTAGACTACAGGCGCTTCGGTCGATGGGAGGTGACGAGCGACTGGGGACCCAACCGAGGGCCTTGCGTTATTCAGGAACCAGAGATGTTTAGGTGCTTAAATAAATATAATCATAAGAATTACTTACATAACTTATAAACAGCTGCTTAATATAAACATTATCTGAAAGATTTAGCGTGTCACAGGGTCATTTTGTAAGTTAATCAATTAACGTACCAGACAGCTCTATATAGGCCTAATTGCAAGATTCATGAAAAACTTTTTAATTGAAATTTTTCTAAATTTATCTTCACTTTAATTATGCTGTCATCCTGTCACAGTGTTGCCGTAATGCTTATATAACCAATGACCATGTATTTCTTTACAGGAAACACGTTCTCAACAGCTTGCAAGTGGCAGCATTTAAGAAACCATTTGCGAAGTCCTGCTTGACCAGAAACACTTCAACGGAATTGGCAACTACTTGCGAGCTGAGATATTGTTCAGGTGAGCAACAGCAACTGAGGAAAGTTAACAGGGGGACACCAATCTCAGAATTGGTTAAAATCTTGAAATCAAAATGTCATGACATTTATTAACAGCGTGTCTGCCCAGAGGCCACACCGGTGCTGATGGGGCGTAAAACACAAACTCACTCACTCACTCACTGCCCAGAGGCCAAGTCATGCCCTGAGGGAACTCCGATGTTCTTGCTCTAACATCTTTACAAATGGTCTCTCTTTGCAGACTGAGCATTCCACCTTTCGCTGAAGCAAGGGGCGTTCTGGAACCACTCATAGCTTCAGGGGACATCAAACGAGAAACGCCAGACATTTTGGACTTGTGTCATCAACTACCAAATGAAGTGATAAAACTCAGTGAGTCTGTAAACTTAACCAATATAATTTATATGTAGGCCTATAACAACAAGTAGACTGTTATACGATAGTGCAGCTACACATTCAAATTATGATCTCCTATTTCTAAAATCAAAAACACAAACAAATTAAGACTACTAGGTTTAGCTATGTATTGATAAGTTGACCCTTTTGTCAGGTGGAGGGAAAGGCTACATCCACAGCCAGATGACCGGACGGCCACAACACGTTCTGGGAATGGCTGCAGTGCTACTACAAGACGGGCATGACCAACATGGTGGACCATAATGGACGCACTATTTGGTTCAACGGACCTGCTGGGAACCTCGTTCCGAAAGGTGAGCCAATCTGATTGTTTGGATTCTTCTCAGATGTTCATCATTTATACCTGCTCAGAGATTTTGCAATGATTATATAATTATTTTACATCAGGATCAGATAATATTTTGTTATTTAATGTGTGTTTTCAGATTCATAGCCCTAACTTTCAAATTAAAGATTTTATATTTCATTTTGCAGACAAGAAAAGTCGAGGAAGAAAAGTTCACACGAAGAAAAGGAAAAAACGACGATAAGGAGGAGGTGTGTATTCTTTTTTTTTCAGGAAAATTTATGTTGCACGCCACAAGAGGAGTATGTAGTAAACATGATGGTTCCAGATAAATCAATAACGTATGTTATTGAGGAGAGAATTAATTAGCTGAAGTAGTATTTGGAAATGTTATGGGAGAACCTTTTTGCAAAATCAAACTGCTACACTATAGATTGCTATTAATTTTGGGAAGACCTGCTTAATTATGATTCTCTGTCACCACCCACCCCCTCCCAATAGCGTAGTAGTTAGTAACTTTGATACACTGTCATCTAAATTTTCTTATTTCTATGCAGGAGGAAAACTGAACCTGACAAAAAGAAGTCAATAAATACTCGAGGTAAAGTGGAGAAGCAGAAGGAAGCAGTCGTGAATGGGGTCAACTCGAGGTCATCACGGAGGAGTGCAGAGCAAAGAAAGAAGAACAACAAAACGGGATTGAGACGACAGAGAAAAAGGCGGCTGTGAAAAGAAAAAGGACAGCTGCAAAGACTGAAAAAACAGCTAAGGCTGAAAAAACAGCTTCTAAGACTGAAAAGAAAGCTGCTAAGGCTGAAAAAGACCGCTGTTACATCTGAAAAGAAAGGATCTCGAACTAAGAAGGCCACTAAAAAGAAACCAAGTCTAAGACAGAAATTGCAAAAGCAATTATCGAAGAGGAAATGAAATTCTCAGGTTTTATTATAATTACTCAAAACTATGTAATGCACAAGCAAAATTACTATTGCCAGTGTATGTTTTGATATCATGAACTAATTCTATTGTGGGAGCATTGGTACAAATGGAAAGTAAGATGACAAATCATGAAAAGACTTTATTTGTCTTGCGTGTGTGAATGAGTGATTTGGTCATGTGAATTCTAAGATTTTACCTCATTTTAGCGTAAATGTTGCTGATTTTAAAATTCCATGAAGTGTTTTAATAAGCAGTATTTTGAGTGCATCAGTCAGTTTTTGAGTGAAATTAAATGTACGAACGAGTAAAATATTATATTTGTACTGACATCCTGTAAGAGACGTGCATGTGGTGAGATTGTGAATTTCTTATGCCTATTATTGCGTTGGTAAGAAACTAATGTTGTGTTTTAAATAAAACAAAAGAGAATCTTAATTTGATTTGTGTATTGTAAGCTCTTCAGTTTGATAACTACAATAATGCAATGTTTCCAAAGGCATCCCCACCCTTCCGGCCTCAAAACTCTCAACCTCGCTCAAATGACAATAAGCAATATTCTTTCATAAAACCTTGACAAATTTACATGTTGATATTTACACAAATGCAATGACCAATATGAAACATGATTTGAAATCTTGACGATATGAAAAACAGGTGTGTTAAAATGATAGTCAATGATTATTTGGTAGAAACTGTACCAACTTAGTATAAAAAGCAGTGTACAAACTTAATGGTCGCCTATCCCTAGCATCGCATTGTATTCTAGTGAAGGAGTTTCTGTCTGGGTAGTAACTCGCAATTTTAAGTTTGTAAATTTAATTCTCCAATTGTGTTCCATAGACGGGTCTCTGATTAGTCCAAAGTGTTGTTCAAATAAACCAACTGCCTCGGACCCTCTGTGCACCGTTCCACAACAGAGGATGCTGCACAGTCCATGGACCTCCATTCTGCCCTGGGTCCCATTGTTTTCTAGATTTGGTAAAAATGAAATGTTCTCTTCACTGATAAACGCAGCATGCCTCATTGCCACCAGCTCTGCCCCTTGGAAGTCATCCCTGCGACTGTTCGATCCAGCGACAAGCAACTTCATTAAACAGTCGGGGAAGAAGTTTTTGGCTCCCCACTGCTTAGAACTGTCGTTGTGATTGTTGAGCATGTCGTAAAACCAGGAGCAGAAAGCCAAGGCATTTGCGAACCAACAGTGTCTGTCACTTCAACCTCATTACAATTGTTGGTTTCTACTTTCTGGACATCCTGATACGTGGCGCCACCTTGTGCTTGGCCATTTTGGGGATCGGCCTCCCTTCGTTCAAGATTCTGCAATAAAATACATGCGCATTAATTAGCAAGATTTGGAATTTGAAATAACTACCAAGTAGTCTCAAGCTAATAAATCGCATAATCTGAATGTGATTTTGCAAATTAATCTTTGTGATGATGTATAGCTTTTTGCACACTTACCGGCAATAAGTCTGTTGCTTGTACAGATTCAGAGCCCCAGTGTTCAAGAATTGACTTTATTAAAGTGGGTTTGTCTACTTTAGCGTGAACTTTAATGTTTTCCTGGTAGCAGTACTGGAGTAGGGTGTCTCTTGCCATTTTCTTTCGTCTCAAAAGTTCCGCAGGCTCCATGGTGAAAGCCACAATGGCCCTGAACATCTCTGCAAAAAGAAAAAGGAGCATGATTTGATTCATTTGCTCCAATTAGTTACAAATACGTACCAATCACATAGGTCTACCCAACAGTATGACAGTATTAAACTGCCATGGGGTTCTGGAATGATCATCCTCAATTCTTGGTGGGCCAGTAAAGCTATTTGCTTTTGACTTTACTCTTTGAGTCGTTAATTAGGCCTATGAATCTCTTACTGCGGGTTAGTCAAAGGTCCAACAACAGTTGCAGGGCATCCAAGAATCAATGTATTTCATTGGATCTTGGGCCAAGATCCCAATGATATATTAGTTGATCAACACCTGTTTTAGTGTATAACTGTGAAACGAAAACAAAAAAAAATCCTCTTGACAATGACATGCTTCATAAATGAAGTTTTTGGCAGCACCTCCTTTGCCAAGGCTTTGGTAGCACTGACTTCCTTTGCTGCTCCTAGCAACAATTTTGGATGTCACCCTTTGGTATTCTCACCTTGTTTTGACTCATGTCTGATCTTTCCTCCTGTCACTGTCACAAACAAAGAGGAAAGTGCAGAATCCGACAAAAGACGCAGAAGTTTCAGGCAACCCTGCTTTTCCTCCTTCTTCATTTTGATTTTGACATTTCATGAGACACCTGTCAGAAATAGTCGCCGTCAAAAAACTTACTTTAAAAATGTCAGTTTTTATCATTAACGCTCAATAGAGGATATATTCTATGCTCAGAATTGACTTAATTCTATTGGATTTGTTAATAAGATGGAGATTTCTGGCCAAAATCCTTATTTACTTTTCCTGACAGTGGCGCCATCTCGTGATTTCTCTCTCTCTCCAATACGATATTCGTCCTAGTTGGACACTACGCGTCGCACCAGTCCCATCCAATTTCCTCTGTCTCTCGCTAGAGTTCTCAAGTCATTAATGTCAGTTGATATTCCTAGGTTTTGCAGATCTTTTTTAACTGTATTCCACCAAGTTGTTGTTGGTCTTCCTGGATCTCGCCTTGCTTGTGTCATAAATTCTGTTAAGGCCTTGTTAGCAGGTGTTGCTTGAGACAGTCTCAATACATGGCCAAGAAATCTGAATCTTCTTTGTTTGATGGTAGTACTCCAAGGCTTTGTCTTTGTTCTTCTGTAAAGTTCTTCATTCGTGATCTTGTCCATTTTGGTGACATTGAGGCATTTTCTGAGAAATGTTCTTTGCAGCACATCAATTGTATTTTCAAGCTTTTTTGTTAAGGTCCATAGTTCAGAATTGTATAAAAATATTGATGATACAAGGCTTCGAATCTTCTGATTTTATTCTTTATTGATGATTCTTGCTGGTGGCGAATTTTTCAATTTTGTTGAATGCATCGTATGCTAGACCTCTCCTTCTCTTTATGTCTTCGGATGTTTCGAGTATTGTCCCAAGATATTTGCATTTTTTCCAGGTTACAGGACCATCTTTTCTGACGATGTAATGTTCAGTTTTACTTTGATTAATTTGAAGATTTCTCTCAGCCAATTGTCCAGGTATTCTTTCTTTGATGTCTTTCACTTGTATGTTGTTAGTTGTGACCCAGCCTATGTCATCGGCATATTGTTGTTCTTGAGTATATCCCGAGTCGGACGTTTGATTCGCATAAGCGTGATCCTGTCGCTGGTGGTGTGTAGATTTCTTCTTTTGCTTGTGTGTAATATCCATGATCTTGTAAGGCTGGGATTAATTTCCTCTTTTGGCTTAGACTTAAAGCTAGGTAGAAGATAAATAGAAATGCACTTGCAGAATCTCCTTGAGGTGATCCAATGTTTGTTATAAAATTTTCTCCTACAGTTTTTTCAACTCTCACTTTTATGTTAACATCTTTGAGTAAAAGATGGAATATATGGAGTTCATCTATATTAAGTACTGATTTGAGATCTTGAATGAGAGTGTTTCTGTCAATTGTATCGAAAGCTTTGGACATATCAAAGAGTTAAAATATTGATCTCATAATCACTTGATGTAATGGCTTTGTCACAAAGCATTTTAATTGCGAAAACCTGTTCTGTTGTTCCACGTCCTGGTAAATAGGCTGATTGTGATGGTGGAATTTGTGACTGTAGTCTCTCAGTTGTGCGGCGAATGATGATTATGGCGAGTATTTTTCTGATGGTTGATAGTAAGATGACTGGTCGACAGTTTTCTGCAGGGCCTTTAGCTTTTCCTGGCTTTGGAAGAGGTATTAAAATACCTGATTTTATTTCTTGCGGATATTGTCCTGTTGATGCCATTAAATTTAACAACTCAGCAATTTCAGCTATTATTGTCTCTGATCCGTATTTTATTAATTCTCCTTTTATGTCGTCACAACCTGCACTTCTGTTATTTTTCATCGATTTGATTGCTTGTTGGACTTCTTTGGTTGTGAAGGGGTCTGTCATTGGTGAGGGGGAATGTCTGGCATGGGCTTCATTGTTATTTTATTGAAGACAGATTTGAAATGATCTGTGATGATGTCTGCGCACTCTTTGGAGTTACTTGTTAAAACCGTTTTCTCCTTTGATAATAAGTTTTTCTTTCGGTTTCATTGACCGGATGAATTTCGCAGCCGAGAACATTCTGTTCGAGTCGTCTTTGATTTTTTCAATATTTATAATTTCTTGGTCTATCTTTGCTGTTTCTTCTTTTTCGAGTTCTTACGTATTGTCTTCTGAATTCTGTTCGCTCAGATCTTGTTTTTCTGATTTCTTCTGGATCTTTTATTGATGCAATTTTGTCGCGTAATTGTTTTTGTTTTTTTGACAGTTCCATGATATGTTCGCTGTTACTCTTCTGTCCTTTTTGGCTGGTTTTGCGACTTCTTGTGTGCTTTTAGACTTGCCTCGACGATGTTATTCCAGATGTTTTGTGGATTCGATGCCGTCTTACTTTTTGCCTCTTCATAGTATTTCTGTTGGCGGACTTGGTATTCATCTCTCGTTTCTGGATGTTGCAGTTTTCTTGTGTCATAGAGGGGCGTCTTGTTTTTTGGAGAGTAGCATGCGTAGATTTTCTTTATGTTGATCGTGGTGCGTACTAATTTGTGATCTGTGTTTGCACTGAGATTTCCATGCGATCTTGCGTTTTGTATTAAATTTCGATGTTCTTTTCTGACCATAATAAAGTCTATTTGATTCCTGTATCTGTTTCGTCTTGTTGTCCTGTTTTAGCGTCACGGTGAGGTTTTCTTCTTTCCGGCATTTCCCAAGTTGTCCTGTGGGACATTTTATGATAGAATAGCGTGTTGGTGAGAATAAGGTTATTCTTCCTTGCATAGTCCAAAAGTCTTTCACCATTGTCATTTATTTCTCCTTTTCCATACATTCTAGATTTGGATGTTTATTGTCATTTGCTGAACCACATTTAGCATTAAAGTCACCAGCTATTATGATAATGTCTCTTTTCGATGTTTCTTCTGTTACTCTGTTAAGATCTTCATAAAACTGGTCAGCTTGGGCTGGATCTTGGGTGCTGACTTGAAGTGTTGGGGCATACGCTGCTATGAAAACGATTTTTCTCTTTGTTGTTATTTACTTCTATCACTGTCTCTGCTTGGCATATTCTATTCGATATTTTCTTGAATTGACAATTGATTTTACTGTCAATTGCAATGCCAATTCCATGATAATTGTCATTGTCATTTGTTACATGAAAAAAGTCATATTGTCTTGATTTTCCTTTGAGGATGAGATGTCTATTTCTTGGCCCTGAATTTGGGGCATACGAGTTTCTTGGATCGCGGCCATGATGACATCGTAGTTTCTAGGTCACAGGCGAGATTATCTTGTTCACTTTGGTGGCTCATACCACAGATGTTGAGACTTGCGAATTGTTTCATTTTGATCTTGATGTTTCTTTAAGTACTTTGCTAGTACTTTGCGAGATGGGAATTGGATGGGTCTTGTGTTTTTTCTGGCAATTAGGATCAACAAGTTAATCCCCTCCCGCCACGGTAGAGGCCGGTAGTAATTTATGTGATTTATGTGATTTATGTTCACATAAAAAACCATGCCTGCAGAAACAGGAACTAGAATTTAACCGAGTGGATCGCTCGTGAATTCATGCGCAAATAGTTCTCAAAGTTCTTACTGCTACGACATTAGCAACTGTTTGCTGGTTCATGGCTTGTACACCGCTGTATTCAGCATGTAAAACAACTCATTTTGGCGTTGTGCAGCCTGGATTCGATCGGTAATTTCAGATTCAAGTGTGGATTAGGAAAATCTAGATCTGGCAGTTGTTCGGCCGCCATTATCACATGTCGGCGCCATTTTGTTCACTTTGGAAAATCGCTCACAACTTGGAATAAATGCATTGACCACCGGTGTACGGGCAGGATTTATCAGGTAAACTTTAAAACATCAGTTCTGTGCTATTCATACCCTTGACAAATCGTTTGATAATTTCAGACGTCATGTTGATTGAACTCACATGTCTGTAGATTTCAAAATGGCGGCCCGACCACTAAATTCACTGCAGCAGGGATTTCACTGTTATGACACTGCAGAATGAATATTGAAATTTGCAAAATATATGTATAGGAACAGTTCAGCGTTTTTGACACCTTCTGCAATTAGTTAGATCATTTGTGAATCCCAGTTGATTCCAGGCACATTTTTGTTTATCAAAAATGACAACGTCCTATTTCTGACGATCGTTGAGCGTCAACCCAATCAGGTGCGAGGGCGGAGCTAAGCATTTGAACACGCCGTCGAATCAGATCTGGGGGCTCGTCTGAATTTTTATGTGCGGGCATGAGACCACTCATGCAGTTTGAAGAAGAACATGGACAGCAAGTCTGCATCATTTTGCAATTTTCTAGGTAATCTAGGACATCACGGAGTAGTTTGAATTGATGTCAATACTTTTTTATGTGTCTAAATATTTTTCCCAGTGTATTTTACTCAATGGACGCATTCTATGCCATCCTGGCACCAATGCAAGGCATCATGCAAGGCACTGTTTTACCATGGTAGGTATGTGACAATAACGTCGTCTGGCAGTCAAAAGTGTGTCCTGGTGACGTCGTGACTCACTTGGTGTTGCGTGCATAATACTGCTATTTGATTCTCTTGGAAATGGTTTCTCCTTGTTTAAATACCAGATATGAATATACTGACCATGTAGTACACAATTTTTTCTTCAACTGGATATTTTTTGTTTTCACGTGAGGTTTGTCTAAGGGCCTGAAAAAGCCGCGTCAAAACGTATGTCTAAGTAATTAAGTGAAAAAGGGTGAAGATGAGTTTTTATAGCCATGGGGATAGTTTTTTTAGTTTTGCCAGGTTTTCTCTATATTCCCTGTTAATTTCATGCAGATCTGAGGATGATCACATGGTTATCTTGATTGATACAATTTGTATTTTGGACAAATTATTGCAAAAAATCGACCATGGCTGGCCTGGTATCTTCCAATCTACAGGCTCACTATGTGATAAACAAATATTTTAAACATACCTTTAGTACACTAAAAGATTCCTACATATGTCCACTATTAATTGTTTTGCATAATGTGACAGATTTGTCACCAATTGTATCCTTTATTAGTGGATTATTTGCAATTACCTTGTGCGTTTGCGACCAAAACTTCGACACTTCATGTTCTCTTGATTGCTTATTTATAATTAATTAATATATTCAACAGCTTATGCCTAATTAGTTACCTTCTTAAATTTAAAATATAATAAGTGCTCCTTCATGTGCTTTTTGTTCCATGATAATTCATATAGAAACCAATAAGTTACAGGTCATAATAATCCAAAAATTTGGAAAATTTTGCCTTCACTTCATGCGCGAAACAATCAATAATTTATTGCGTTATTGATTGTTAATTAATTAATTTACCAGCTAGCATACTAAAATATTTGACTAATAAA